>JACTOM010000934.1:11851939-11870484 GCA_015832385.1 Elymnias hypermnestra
TGTGTGTGTGTGTGTGTGTGTGTGTGTGTGTGTGTGTGTGTGTGTGTGTGTGTGTGTGTGTGTGTGTGTGTGTGAGCGAGTGTGTGAGCGAGTGCATGCTTATTTGGCTCGGTATCATTGGGATTTACGTAACTAACTTTATGAGTTCTTCAGTTTTTTCGTATGAGAGTGTTAAAAGAAACTCCGTACATTCTTTTTTACACTTGTTAGCCGGTAAGGGGTAAATATTAAGGATTTTATTTATGTAATTATAAAGTACACAATTGATTTGCGTGTAGTGACGCCTTGCAACAGCACATCCAAGAACTTTTGTAGTGCATACTGACTGTGGTCTACGTTTGTGGTGAGAAGTATCGGAAAGAAATGGAAAATAGTACGAAGGATGAACAATTGGTTCCTTCAAAGCCATCTTTTAGTTGTTACAATGATTATCCGGGACAGATACAGCTTTTTTGTCGCTGGGAAATGCTTTAAAGCACCGCGACCTTAGACACTTTATCTGTTCTTAGCCCTTAGACTGCCCGTCACGTACGATTTTGCGTTGATTGCCCCGCAGTTCGAAAAAACGCTAAAATGGCTCTTGGGACCTAATTGTTCATGAAAGATTACCAAATGTTATGATTTTTATGTTTGTTAATAGTTAAAGTATACAATGTTATCTTTTGTTTATTAAATTAAGACTCTGGTGCAGCGTCATGTTGCGCTAAACTTTGAGATAGTGAAATAAGTCCGTCTTGTATTAATAGGCTCATATCTTAAAGGTAAGAAATTACATCAAGGGTTTTCATTGTTATTCACATCACTAATACAGTAAAAAACAAAAATTATAAAATATTATGACTTAAAAAAGAGATGCTTATATTTCTGATTGCCCGAGTCGCAATAGAACCATTGGCCCATGTCGCCAAATAGCCGACACGGGCGATCTACACGAAAAACTTATGTCAATATAAATATAGAGAATTCGAAGTAAATAACGTAAAAGTGAAGCCGCAGTAACTTGAAACCGACTGGCTTTCTACCCCACATGTACGTTGTTGGACAACGACCGTACTTGACCTTTTAATTAATAAAAACCACACGCACTCTGCTGTTATGATTAGTGTAGGAAAATTATGTTTTTTTTCATATTTTATAATTGATATAAAAACGGTATGCCCTCAAAACTTTTCTCGTCTTTATGGCGCACTTAAAATCTAGCGCCAACTTTTAAAAGTTATCGATAGCTTTGAGTTTCATTACTCTGTACAATTCAAATGAAGAAAAAAAATATATATGTGAGTATACAAAGATATAGGTAATTAAATTATTGTTGAAAAACTATGCTCCTGAACTATTTGTGGAAGACCAGGGGGGGTTCAAAAGATTACTAATCTTTTAGTAAAAGTAGAAAAAAAATACAATAAAAACAACAATATTGCTTTCCCGTAGGACCTATTCCTACCTGTCAAACATTTGATGTTCGTTTCGTCGTTTAGAAATTAATTAAATTTAAAAGGCGTTCCGAATTGAAACTTATTGTTAAAAGTGAAGCTTTTTGTTAATTAATTGGTATTGAATATCAAACGTATGATGTCAATTTAAAAGGATACTTATGTGTTTGTTTTCCATCTGACATTGACAACCAACAATTTTTGATCGCAAATATAATTTGACGGACATTGGCGGGAAACTGGGCGTATAGGTTATTTTGATTATGAATAATTTTTTGTTCCGGTTAAAACATTCTGCAATTATCATTCAGCTTTTTTATTATTTGATTCTGAGGCGATACGAAATATAGTTAGTAAGGTTATATCATTAATAATTTTAAAAAAGATGAATTAAACATACCAATATGTCTCCCATGTCACAGTATTTATCTTTGTACACTCGCTTATAAATGAAAGTGTACAAAAATTAAATTTAATTAAAAACAACGTAATTACTTTAAAATTTTTTTATTTTATTTTGTTAATATTTATGCAATATCTGTTCAATATTCCTCAGTGCCTGAAGACAAAACTCTTCGAACAGTGCGTGTTGCCAGTTATGACCTACGGCTCTGAAACGTGGTCGCTGACTATAGGCCTCATGCGGAAGCTCAGAGTCACTCAGCGTGCGATGGAGAGGGCTATGCTCGGAGTTTCTCTACGTGATCGAATTCGAAATGAAGAGATCTGTAGTAGAACCAAAGTCACCGACATAGCCCTACGAATCGCAAACCTGATGTGGCAATGGGCGGGGCACGTAGTCCGAAGGACCGATGGACGTTGGGGACTGAAAGTGCTGGAGTGGTGACCCCGCACCGGATGGCGCAGTGTAGGCAGACCCCCCACAAGGTGGACCGATGATATAAAGAGGGTCGCCGGTAGCCGCTGGAGCAAGCGGCGCAAGATCGGGCCTTGTGGACATCATCACGTGAGACCTATGTCCAACAGTGGAGGTCCATCGGTTGAAGCGACGAGATTATACAAATGTAAAACCTTAGATAGAAATTAATGTATTTATGATTAAAGTATCGAAAATTAATACAAAAATCTCTAATGAAAAACTTTAAATAAAAATGCCACGTATTTTTTGTCCATATTAGATATTATTAATTAAATTTTGTTTTTAAATTTCAAGTTTAGAAAAGAGAATTTATAAAATATTTTTTTTATATTTTATGGAAAATAGTATATTCAATTATTAAGTGACGATTGGTAAATTAAAATGCCACATGTTATTTGTAAATATAAAAGAACCTAACCTTCAAACGGATTTGCATAAATTTGTGACGCTAATCACGCGTTTCATAAAGAAGTTTCACTTCAGAAAAGCATGAAATATGTCACCCTGAGATTTACACATAAAAAGGGTGTGACNCTTTTGTAGTACATACTGACTGTGGTCTACGTTTGTGGTGAGAAGTATCGGAAAGAAATTGAAAATAGTACGAAGGATGAACAATTGGTTCCTTCAAAGCCATCTCTACATCTTTTAGTTGTTACAATGATTATCCGAAACAGATAGAGCTTTTTTGTCGCTGGGAAATGCTTTAAAGCACCGCGACCTTAGACACTTCATGTATTATTAGCCCTTTGACTGCCCGGTACGGCCGTTTTTGCGTTGATTGCCCCGCAGTTCACGCTAAAATGGCTCTTGGGACCTAAATGTTCATTAAAGATTACCAAATGTTATGATTTTTATTTTTTTAATAGTTAAACTATACAATGTTATCTTTTGTTTATTAAATTAAGACTAGTGCAGCATCATGTTGCGCTAAACTTTGAGATAGTGAAATAAGTCCGTCTTTAAATTACATCAAGGGTTTTCATTGTTATCCACATCACTAATTATAAAATATTATGACTTAAAAAAAGATGCTTATATTTCTGATTGCCCGAGTCGCAATAGAACCATTGGTCCATGTCGCCAAGTAGCCGACACGGGCGATCTACACGAAAAACTTATGTCAATATAAATAGAGAGAATTCGAAGTAAATAACGTAAAAGTGAAGCCGCAGTAACTTGACACCGACTGGATTTCTACCCCACATGTACGTTGTTGGACAACGACCGTACTTGACCTTTTAATTAATAAAAACCACACGCACTCTGCTGTAATGATTAGTGTAGGAAAATTACGTTTTTTTCATATTTTATAATGGATATAAAAACGGTATGCCCTCAAAAAATTTTCTCGTCTTTATGGCGCACTTAAAATCTAGCGCCAACTTTTAGAAGTTATCGATAGCTTTGAGTTTCATTACTCTGTACAATTAAAATGAAGAAAAAAAAAATTATATGTGAGTATACAAAGATGAGGCCCATAGTCAGCGACCACGTTTCGGAGCCGTAGGTCATCACTGGCAACACGCTCTGTTCGAAGAGCTTTGTCTTCCAGTACAGAGGAGNCTACCTAGCTGGACTATGTGTCCCAGGTATGTATATTCGTCTACAATTTCGAGTGCTAAATTCTCTACGATGACTGGTTGGAGTGGAACATAGATATTGGACATACTTTCGTCTTATCCATGCTCATTTTTAGGCCCACCTGTTAAGAAGCTTTGCTGAGGTCATCGAGCATTGCATTGAGATCTTCCAGAGTCTCTGCCATAATGACCACGTCATCGGCAAACCGTAGATGAGTGATGTACTGAAGTGGCAATGGGCGGGGCACATAGTTCGACGGACCGATGGACGTTGGGGCCCGAAGGTGCTGGAGTGGCGACCCCGCATCGCGCGGCGCAGTATAGGGAGACCCCCTACAAGGTGGACCGATGACATAAAGAGGGTCGCCGGTAGCCGCTGGAGCCAGGCGGCGCAAGATCGGGCCTTGTGGACATCATTACGTGAGACCTATGTCCAGCAGTGGACGTCCATCGGTTGAAGCGACGATACAAAGATAAAGGTAATTAAATTATTGTTGAAAAACTATGCTTTTGAACTATTTGTGGTAGACCAGGGGAGGTTCAAAAGATTACTAATCTTTTAGTAAAAGTAGAAAAAAAATGCTTGGAATACAATAAAAACAACAATATTGCTTTCCCGTAGGACCTATTCCTACCTGTCAAACATTTGATGTTCGTTTCGTCGTTTAGAAATGAATTAAATTTAAAAGAAAAAGTGAAGCTTTTTTTAATTATTTGGTTTTGAATATCAAACGTATGATGTTAATTTAAAAGGATACTTATGTGTTTGTTTTCCATCTGACATTGACAACCAACAATTTTTGATCGCAAATATAATAACGGAAATTGGCGGGAAACTGGGCGTATAGGTTATTTTGATTACGAATTATTTTTGTTCCGGTTAAGTTTTGACCACATTTCTTACTAAAGTTGAAACATTCTGCAATTATCATTCACCTTTTTTATTTATTGATTCTGAGGCGATACGAAATATAGTTAGTAGGGTTATATCATTTATAATTATAAAAAAGGTGAATTAAACATACCAATATGTCTCCCATGTCACAGGATTTGTATCTTTGTACACTCGCTTATAAAGGGTACAAAAATTAAATTTAATTAAAAACAACGTAATTACTTTTAAAAAAATGTGCGTGCGTAAAAAGTACACACGTTTATTGCTGACAGATTAGCGCTTGACTGTGATCTCACCTGATGATAAGTGATGATACATTCTAAGATGGAAGCGCGCTAATCTGTTAAGAGGCGATATACCCCTTACACGGTTTCTACACAGCATTGTACCGGAACACATATTTCTTTGTTTGGCGGTACGTTTTTGCTGGTAGGGTGGTAACTAGCCACGGCCGAAGCCTCCCACCAGTCCAGACTCAGACAAATTAGAAAATACAATTTTCTAAATTCGTCCTACCGGGGATCGAACCCGGGACCTCCGCTAGCAAAGCAAATACTCGCACCACTGCGCCAGCGAGGCCGTCAAAACTAATCTTTAAGTCTTGTTAATATTTGTGCAATATCTGTTCAATATCCCTCAGTGCCTGAAGAGAAAACTCTTCGAACAGTGCGTGTTGCCAGTTATGACCTACGGCTCTGAAACGTGGTCGCTGACTATGGGCCTCATTGGAATGCTCAGACTCACACAGCGAACGATGGAGAAGGCTATGCTCGGAGTTTCTCTACGTGATCAAATCAGAAATGAGGAGATCAGAATCAGAGTCTATTATGGGGAGTGTTCAGAGAAACTGTTTAAGATAGTACCGCCGTCACAAGTCTACGACCGTAGAAATAAATTCCACCCACATACTCTGGACGAGACTGCCTCATTGGTCTAGTGGTTAGCATGTTCGACTACAGACATGAGGTCCTGGGTTCGAGTCCCGGGTCGGGCCAGTTCGAAATCGATATTGAGTTTTCTATTAAGATTTTCTCAATATTTGCCCGAAGTTGGGAAGTTGGCGGTGTGATTCACCCCCGTGCCTCGGAGAGCACGTTAAGCCGTCGGTCCTGCGCCTGATCTCTCTCTCGGGTCGTGTCGGATTGCCGTCATGTCGGACTATGAGAGTGAAGGAATAGAGAGTGCACTTGTGTACTATGCCTGCCAATCCGCAGTGGAGCAGCGTGGTGGGTCTATGCTCTAAAAACCCTCTCTCATATGAGCGAGGAGGCCTGTGCCCAGCAGTGGGACGTTAATGGGCTGCTACTTACTTACTTACTTTACTCTGGACGAATGGCACTCGTCAACGAGTCGATTTGCACGATCTTTTTTCCGCGTAGCTGCAAAATGTGGAACCAACTTCCGGCAGCAGTGTTCCCTCAAGACTTCCATATGCAAATGTTTAAAAGGCAATTGAACTTCCACCTCCTCAGCCGGCATCGGCAGCTCCTCCAGTGTTGCAGGTGTCCATGGGCGGCGGTGATTACTTACCAACAGGTGACCCGCTAGCTCGTTTGCCTGTTATAATTATAAAAAAAATTCCGTAGCAGAACCAAAGTCACCGAGATAGCCTTCGAATCGCGAACCTAAAGTGGCAATGGGCGGGGCACATATTCCGACGGACCGATGGACATGGCATGGATGACATGGATGGTGCTGGAGTGGCGACCCCGCACCGGGCGGCGCAGTGTAGGGAGACCACCCACAAGATGGACCGACGATATAAGGAGCGTCGCCGGTAGCCGCTGGAGCCAGCGGCGCAAGATCGGACCTTGTGGACATCATCACGTGAGACCGCAAGGACGTCCACTGGACATAGGACGTCCTTGCGGTTGAAGCCACGAGATTATACAAATGTAAAACCTTGATAGAAATTAATGAATTTATGATTAAAGTTTCGAAAATTAATACAAAAATCTCTAATAACGAACTTTAAATAAAAATGCCACGTATTTTTTGTCCATATTAGATATTATTAATTAAATTTTGTTTTTAAATTTCAAGTTTAGAAAAGAGAATTTATAAAATATTTTTTTTATATTTTATGGAAAATAGTATATTCAATTATTAAGTGACGATTGGTAAATTAAAATGCCACATGTTATTTGTAAATATAAAAGAACCTAACCTTCAAACGGATTTGCATAAATTTGTGACGCTAATCACGCGTTTCATAAAGAAGTTTCACTTCAGAAAAGCATGAAATATGTCACCCTGAGATTTACACATAAAAAGGGTGTGACAGCACAAATTTTCCCTTTCATCAGATATATTTATCACCAGGTTATTATCGAGTAACGTAAACGTAGACGTGATGACGTGGCTAATATAAAAATTGCAACTCAGCGAACAGGTGTGTAACGACATTTTTCTTAAGGATTCATCATATTCTGACACCTGTAAAGAAATTTATGAAGCGTCGATGGATTAGTGGTTTTTTAATATGTTATTTAAAGGCGAAGAAAAATTTATAATTTTTTTCCATGGTTTATTTATCTATGGGTAATCCAAAAGGGTTTTAACAAATTGTTACATAGAATACTTAATACACTTAGATTATGGCCAATTACGGATTACACAAATACAATATTTGATTTAACAGAGTATATATTAAGATGTAAGAATTTAAGTACAATGAAAAGAAAAAATATTCATAGATTTAGAAAAGGTCTACGATCGAGTGGTGAGGAATGAGCTGTGGTCAACGTTATCTACGTATGGGGTGAGCGGTTGTCTGATTCAAGCATTGAAGTCTCTCTATGAGGGTTCTAGTGCTTGTGTCAGAATAAACAGTTTGACAGATTAAAAAAAAGTATGTATGAGTTAAGAATGAATGAATGAATGAAATCATCAAATGTTTACTCTACGCTGATGATCAAGTAATATTTGCATCATCTGCTAATGAGCTTCAGGAGATGGAAAATATTATGAATGAAGCTCTGAAAGGGAAAGGAATGAAAGTGAATGTAAACAAAACGAAAGTTATGCTTTTTGAACGAGATGAATCTATGATGAATGGTAATATTTTGATAGATGGGGAACAAGTGGAAGAGGTGAAAGAATTTGCATACTTGGGATCTAAATTTACAAAAGATGGAACATGTGAAAATGATATTGAAAGGAGAGGGAATGCAGGGAATATGGTAAATGGTGCTCTGTACGCCTTTATGAATTGCCAGATGGTGTCTCAAAGGGCTAGACTGGCTGTGCTTGCAGGAGTGTTTGTGCCAACACGTATGTATGGTAGTGAATGTTGGGTATGACAGAAGAATCACATAAGTAAAATAAATGCGGTATAGATAAGAGCGTTGAGAAGTATGTGTGGATTGTAACTGAGTGACAAAGTAAGTAATAGTGTGATAAAAGAACGTTGTGGTATAAAAGAAGATGTAGTGACTAAAATCGAGAAAGGTATGCTTAGATGGTTTGGGCATGTAGAGAGGATGAATGAAAGGAGACTGACAAAAAGGATTTATGAGTCAAGAGTGAATGCGAAAGTTGGAAGGGGAAGACCAAGGCGAAAAGGTTTAATGAGAATGAAAGAAGCGAAGGAGATATGCAAGGATCGTGACAAGTGGAAGGACGTGGTCTCTGCCTACCCCTATGGGAATGTGGCGTGATGCTATTTATGTATGTAAAAGACTCCTTTCGCTATATAGGCGCACATTTCGACACAATTACTAAGAACGGATGTCCCCATATACACACGGGATCGGGAACTATGCGGACCACACTGCGAGGAGTATCTAGTATATATATATATATATATATATTATATAAGCTATTTTCGATTCTGTAATTGGTTTCAAGCTAAGCTCTTCTCAGTCAACGACCGGAAGAAGACTCAAGACATAAGCCGGAAACCGTACAAATGCGCGGATAGTTCCTGAAGGTACTGCGGATTTAGTGCTGATAATAAATTTCGTTACAAACTAGTTGGTGACTGCGACTTTATGTACGGTGCATTAACGAGCACGTATCTAATATTGCCTTTATTCTCTTTAGATAATTTTTTGTCCTTGATTACAACTCCGTGCAAGAGTGTGGGACTCACTGTTCACTGGAATGCTCACTAAAACCTAGCGGAAGCCTCTTCATCCAAGTGGCGCTCTGACGCCCTGGGTGAATCCGATTCGAAATCACGGCCTCAGACCCTCTCTCCTCCTCAGGCGGAAGGAGCATCGACCACTCTCTGCCTTTTGCTCTCATGCCTCCTTCTGCAAGACACCAGCCTCATAAAATGAGGCAACAGCCCTCCAGACTGGCTCACCACCGAGCATAGCGTCCAGTTTGCTGGTTGCTTAACTTTTCTAAACTAATATTATAAGGAGCAAACATGTTTGTTGTGTCATGTATGTACGTATGTTTGTTACGTTTGCACACAAAAACTATTGAACAGATTGAAAATTAATTTTCACTATTAGAAAGCTGCATTTTCACCGAGCGATATAGGCTATATTACTTTCTAAAAAAAATAGGGATCCCTAATAAGTGTTGGAATAACCTACCACCTCCATTACGTACTTTAGTGTCAGTATATAGTTTCAGAGTTAAATATAAGCACTATCTATTAAATTCACAATTCCTCACTTAGTTTAGAACAATTAGAATTATCAGGTCTTTTAGAGTAGCTTCCCTTGTAAGATATGTGTAGGTTAGGTAGGACAGGAATGGCCCCAAAGAGATGCACGGATTTAATATGTTAATATGTATATTCATATTTATCCTTCTATAATTAAAATTTTATTTGTAATTTTTATTTTTTTATTACATATTTATTTTATATTTGGCTATTGCACCGCATACAATTTTACGTAATAATTTAATGTTAGTAGTAGAGTAGTCAAGAGTTTTATTAAGATTAGTATTTCAGTGTTTTCTTAGTCGGCTGATGATCTGTCCGTGACGTCAGAGCTGGCTATAGGGCTGCAGCTGAAAATCGGCACCGTGTGTCAGGTTTATGGCACACGGCAATACCGAGCTGTTCTGCCTTTTCGGGGCTGTGTGGAAGTTGCACATCATCTGCACATATATATTTCATTAATGTATATATCTATACATTAATGAAATATATTTGTATAAGATATTAATATACTATAAGTTTGTAATTGTCCCGAATAAAGATTTTTTTCTTATATTTTCTTTCGTTTTCTTCTTTAATAACGATGCATTAATGTAACCCAAGGTGTAAAACAAAAATCTTTTATTGTGTGCGCTGCGAAAATTATTCAAGATAAATAATAAATTGTTTTATAATATAATAGAAGGTATTAATATTTATAAAAAAGTCCGCAATAACATATGTCCAACTACTGTGGTCTAACCCCGAAGACATGGGTACTCTTAGTTTGAGGGCCAATGGTAATATTAAGAACACTATGTAATTATGGAACAAATAAATAAATACAAAAATTACAAGAACCACAATGTTTATAACGAGGCGGAGTCCTCCGGCCTCCGTGAATCCACAGTCGAACGCATCAAAAGTTGAACACCTGGTGCGTCAGTCATGGATGAAAAGAGTTACGCTGGGTTCTTGGTTTTTGCGAGGTCTTCTCTATTGCCGAGTCCCACACTCCTGACACATTGGTCGGGGTTTATGCATAAAAGCATTTTCCAACGAGAAAAGGGGCGGCCGAAATGTTCGTAGTGACTAATTGCTATATTCATTGCCTCTGGAATTGCTCGCAGGTGTTGGGACACAATTGGCCGCATCCGACACATGTCCGGTGACTACAAAAGATGACAGATACGTTTACACAGTTGTAAACAGGCTAACGTGTATACTGAAAATCTATTATGACGGTCTTTTGCAATTTCGTACACAGATAGTCTACTGCCTCATTGGTCTAGTGGTTAGCATGTTCGACTACAGACATGAGGTCCTGGGTTCGAGTCCCGGATCGGACCAATTCAAAAATCAATATTGAGTTTTCTATTAAGATTTTCTCAATATTTGCCCGAAGTTGGGAAGTTGGCGGTGTGATCCAACACCGTGCCTCGGAGAGCACGTTAAGCCGTCGGTCCTGCGCCTGACTATTCTCCGGTCGTGTCGGATTCCCGTCACATCGGACTATGAGAGTGAAGGAATAGAGAGTGCACTTGTGTACTATGCCTGCCAATCCGCAGTGTAGCAGCGTGGTGGGTCTATGCTCTAAAAACCCTCTCTCATATGAGTGAGGAGGCCTGTGCCCAGTAGTGGGACGTTAATGGGCTGCTACTTACTTTACCTTACTTTACACAGATAGTATATATCGAAAGGAATAAAGGATAGTAAGGGATGGAGGAAGTAAGGCAGTATCGTCATTGTTAAAGCTTGAAGGTTGATACTTATTATTTAGGTTATTGATTCGATATTAATGTAAATGACATTCTGTGTTTGTTAAAGTCTTCCCTTGAGGGTGTAAAGGAACAATACATACTAATGTTACAATTGCGAAAGTAACTCTGTCTGTAGTGTTTTCGCGCTAAAACTACTGAACTATTTTAAATCAAGTTTGGTAAATATAGTCTAATGCTTCAGAAAGGAAAATAAGCGCTTTGAATTCTGCAGGCTTTTTAAAGTATGCATTTGTAGTACGTGCAGCAGACAACCGTTTATTTATACACGTTATAAATAAAATAAAATAAAATTGATTTATTTCAGGTTAAGACCCATAGAAATTACATAACCAAAATAAATGAAATAAAATGTACGGATAAATTCAAGAGAGATTTAACAATTAAATAAAATCAAATTTAATTTAGTTTTTAATTATAAGACAAAAATAAAATAAAAGTTAATGAATAAAGTCATGAATTAAAATCAATAAACCAATGCAAAATTAAAAATTATTGAATTACAAAAAGAAAGCCGCTATTTTAAATTCCTCGTCTGGTGCATACTCAACCAGGTACGAAAGAATACGTTATCACGACAAAATATGGCTGTAGAAAGGGTCATAATACTACAGACGCGGACGTGTCCCTCATGAGACATATGATGCTTGGCAGAGGTCCCAGAATGCACTAGGAATATTCTGTGACCTTTCAAAGGCTTTTGATTGTGTAGAACATAGCACTCTTAAATTAAGTCATTATAGCGTGAGACATGGGGCACTTAACTTCTTGAGTTCTTATCTTCAAAATATACTACAAAATGTATTCGTAACTGGTGTAGAGTCGTCAGTATCACAGGTAAAAATGGGTGTCCCACAAGGATCAATACTTGGCCTTTTTTTATTCTTAATATATGTAAACGATTTAGCTTACCATATGAAAAACAAATGTGATATAATGCTATTTGCTGATGACACGTCCTTGTTAATTCTAAATTGATAGAAATAAGGATTATTTCGACGATATAAATAGTATCCCGTTACTTGTCTCACATTGGTTATTAGTTAATAATTTAATATTAAACTCGGCAAAGACTAAGTATGTTGAATTCACTTTGCCAAAAGCAAAACAAATGTGTACAAATCTATGATAGTCCTCTAAAGACAGTTGCATCTACAATATTCTTAGGAATAACCTTAGACTCTGGGCTCAGTGGGATGCCCATATTAAGACTGGCAAGTAAACTCAGTTCCGCTGCATTAGCTGTTAGGAAAGTTAGACAATACAGTGATGTTTAAACTGCCAAAATGGATATGTATAATGCCAGAAGATATTGTGAGGTCTCTTCTACATTACCGACAATATCCTCTAGATGCGTAAAAGCATTTCGCACCGGAGAAAACAGTTGAAGTTGCCGGTCAGATAGTATTATAGATTGTGTGTTGTTGCGTTATATCGTCCTTTTAATACATTATAATTCGAGGCGCAAATGACGGTCGCCATTAATCATCGGGATGGTCCGCTATTTATCATCTTTAGACGAATCCGTATTTACATTTATGTTTTCGGACAATTTTTCTTTAGTAAAATCCCTTTACAAATGTATGAATTGAATCTTTCTATTAATAGCTTTGTTAACTCGTTCCTTATATGTGTTTAGTCTATTATTAAAAATTTCCATGTCTTTGTCATTGTCATATGGAAACCGTGATAGCCTAGTAGGTAGAACCCTGAATTGTCGTTCAGAGAAGTCGCTAGTTCTCTTTTCTGTGAAAATATCGTTAGGAATTCTGCATATCTGGGAAGTAGTATTGGATTATATGTAAGCCAACTCGTCATGTAACGGCACGGTGGGCTTATTCTCTAAAAACAGGATATAGGATGTAGGAAACCTTCAATTCCTGCTATTATATAACTATGTTTATTATGTATCCCACTCTAATCTCCTCTCCACTCTACTCTACTACACTCCATTCTACTTCTTTACTTCTGCGACGGAATACAAGTTTATAATCATACGGTAACTCGATATCTTTACATAGTATAAAACGAAGTCGCTTTCGCTGTTTGTTCGCTTAGATCTTTAAAACCATCCAACGGATTTTAATCCAGTTCTCAGCAATAGATAAAGTGATTCAAGTAGAAAGTTTATATGTATAATACATATATATTGTGGTATAAAAAGCCGAATAATTTAAAGATTTGTAATGTGATGTAGGAAATATATTTTTGTGTGCATAAATCGCACACTCTGGCTAAACTTCACGAGAATGAAATTAATACATTACGGAATTGTTTGTTTACAAAATTGCGATAAAAGATCTCATTAGCAATGTTCATGCGATGCTTGTTTTTGGTCACAATTGAGCAATTTTGGTACGAATTTGGCGGCGACCCGTCTCATGCCCAAATCATTGATAAAAATCGAATGGCACGAGCCAATCGATATGTTTAGGCCCTCAGCAACTTCTCTAACGGTGATTCGACGATTGGCCAATACCATTTTCTCCACTTCATTAATTTTTTCGTCTGTTGTTGAAGTGCTCGGGCGTCCGGCACGCTCTTCGTCGTTCACATCTTCTCGGCCTTCTGAGAACATTTTGTACCACCGATAAACGTTGCTTCGGTCCAAGGTAGCTTCTCCGTATGCCACAGTCAACATTCGGAATGCATCCGCGCACTTAATTTCGTTTTTCACACAAAATTTGATACAGGTTCTTTGATCCATTTTTTTGAATAGGTAAAAATCGAAGACGATCCAAAACACGTGCAAGCAAAGCAGCTGTCAACAATTAAATGAACATTCAAAATGGCCGAGCTTAACGGCATAACTGAGAGACATGAGTACCAACATAACGCCACATAAAATTCGAAATTCGAATATGCGCAACCCGCGAAAATTCAAAATTCGCGATACTTTTTGAACACACCTCGTACACCTCCACGGCATTGCCAGCCAGCACCCAAGAGCAGTAAACACTGGGCGACCCCTGCCTCGTGCGTTTTTGCTGTCACCGCCTCCTGATGTAGGCGATGATGACGGCGAAGACGACGCAAAATGGCAATACACGGACTTGACCATTGAATTAATTGACCTGGATGGATCCGCTAGCATAGCCAGCGGGAACCAGCCCGTATGATTGCGCGCAAAACAAAATACCAGGCATCAAATTGATGTCTGAGGAAGATGCCCGGGTAAGGAGGCACTGCCTCGAGGCCCGCAACCCTCAACTAAAGTTGAGAAGAACCCAGGAGAGGGTCCGGCGCGTGTCTCGGCAGTTCTCGGGTGACGGCCCGCCAATGCGGTCGACTTTTTAAATTGTCGCGTGCCGAGCTATTATTGCTAATGAGATTGTGTTAATTGATATCAAGAACATTATAATCCGAGTTAATTAATGAAGTGTTTGATTGCACCATTAATGATGATGTCGGCGGAGAACCCTACGCCCCAATGCTTTATGCTTCTCCTATCCTCCTAGCCTTCTCTATCTTATTCTCCGACATACATGTTAACCGGGTCATCGTTACCTTTCTAATTTCTAAGTTAAACGAAAAGGAATTAAATCTGAGACGGTACTTGTCCAACAATTAGGGCTATTATAACTCTTTATACAGTTAAGCCTATTAAAACTCGGTATAAAGTGAGAATTATACTTTAGTATTTGTCTTTCTGACGGAAATTTCAACAAATATTTGTTGCGAGGGAAAAGGGATTTTGGGGCGGGAAACCGCGGCTTGAAGGCCTTTTCTAATTAGCACGAAACGACAACGATTTAACAAATTCTTATTAAAATATGCTGATAATTACCAAAAAGAATCCAGGAGATCCCGAGGAGAGAATATTTATACATTATCAATACGTGAAGCAAAAACTTTATACTTCTTTTTACGAAAATTTCGCGGACGGTGGGATATGATATTTTCATCACTTATCGCAACTAATATTATAAAAAGGGAACGTTTCCAACGTTTTCACTTTCACTCAGCGACATAGGCTATATGACTTTCTCAAAAAAAAAATATGCAATAATGTAACCCAAGGTGTAAAACAATTGGCCACAAAAAGTCTGTCATCGCGTGCGCTCTTGAAACTATTAATGATTGAACAGCAGAATATTCCACAATATTTTTAATATCTATAAAAAAGTCCGCGATACCATATATTAAAACACTGTAGTTATGCCACTAGAACTACTTTTTTACATGTAAGCCCCTTCGACAGCTCACAGTCGCGAAGATTCTGATTCGGGATCAAATGAAAATGCCACCAGACTTATCGCACAACGCCCCGCCGTCCACTTGTCACAAGACGAGGATATATAAATACGATCGAACTGTTGTTTAGTAGGAAAGTTTACGTTTTTTTTCCAAGTGTTTAGTTGCTGTTAGCTCTACTGGCTTTGACAGCGTAACCGACAGGGTTGGCGAGCGCAGAAGCTCCGCCAAGAGGTGGGCCCGTGAAAGGGCCCTGCTGCGTCGTGGGGGAAACGTTGCTCTAAGGGCGCCTCCTGCGAGGCTCGGACCTAGGCTTAGAGCAAAGTTTGCTGCTGCTGAAAAGGACGATCGGACAGGTCTTGACGTCCATGGGTCCGCGACTGGAAGCCGCGGCCCGGGTGCGTCAGATAGCGGTGACCTCGTCTTCGCCGGCGAAGACGCTGTGTATGTGTGATTGTGTACGGGGCGTTGTCAATAGTAATCTGGTCGTTTGGGTCGTCAAGGACGTGTTTGGGCCGCCTCTTCCTAGGCGGGATGTTTAGACTAATCCCATAAGAGGCGGCATTTCTAATGAGAGGGTTGGGGTGACTGATAGCTCTCTTGAAGTATTCTACGGAGTGCGTTTTAAAGTAGTTGTTGACCGTTGCCAGGTCGAGATCTCTGTGGAGATTGACGTTGCGCAAGAACCGGCGGGCGTCCGTAGCTATGCGCATGAATTTGTTCTGCAGCGTCTGGAGTCGACCCAGCCGGCGTGCAGGAACGTGAGCGAACACTACGCTCGCATAAGAAAATAAGAAAATTGACGCCAAAGTGGCTTTCTTAGATGTCTTATTTAAGACTGGCATGCGGATACTATTGTGACAAGTAAACGATGCTAATTGGCTCTTTATTGGTAATAAAGTACATGTTATGATTGGCGTTCTATTTTTACGTATTATTCTCCAATCAATGGGGTTAAATAAAATGTACAAACAATATTATTATTACAAATTCCGAGAAAAACATTAAAACAAATTAGACATTAGACAAAAGACTCTTAATTACGCAAAAAAATATTATTTAATGACGAAAGGGAAACGTCGCGAACTACAAACCATATTATTCATACCTCTGTATTAATTCTTATGCTATTAAATGACCGTTATCCTTATAATATTTTATTAAAGACCGTTTCAATACCTGTAAAATACTTTTTAAATATTAAAAATCGGACATTCCATTCAAAAGATTTAACCAATTTAAAAATGTCAATCTAAAGAAAATTGTAGCGACCCTTATAACTGGACCTGCGACTTGTGAGTTAGCTCATGTTCCAAGGATACCAACGACACCCACCAATTTTAAAATGTATTACTTAGATATATATTAATTAAAAAATAAAGCCTGTATCTTGATTAGATTATAAATTAAGTGTGTCTATAATAATCTGACCGCCGAATCCAACTCGGTTGGGCAGCGTTCGGGAAACTACGCCAGATATTTTAGTCCGATATTCCTCAGTGCCTGAAGACCAAAGTCTTCGAACAGCGCGTGTTGCCAGTGATGACCTACGGTTCTGAGACGTGGTCGCTGACTATGGGCCTCATGCGGAAGCTCAGAGTCACTCAGCGTGCGATGGAGAGGGCTATGCTCGGAGTTTCTCTACGTGATCGAATTCGAAATGAAGAGATCCGTAGTAGAACCAAAGTCACCGACATAGCCCTACGAATCGCGAACCTGAAGTGGCAATGGGCGGGGCACATAGTCCGAAGGACCGATGGACGTTGGGGACCGAAAGTGCTGGAGTGGCGACCCCGCACCGCACAAGGTGGACCGTTGATATAAAGAAAGTCGCCGGTAGCCATTGGAGCCAGGCGGCGCAAGATCGGGCCTTGTGGCGGTCATTACGTGAGACCTATGTCCAGCAGTGGACGTCCATCGGTTGAAGCGACGACGACGACGACGATAATAATCTGAAATGGAGTAATGAAATAAAAGTTTGTAGGCAAAGGAAATAAATCTATAGTTCGATTTAGTACACTTTCGACTGTCACGAGATAGACATATAGATTATTGCAACAAACTTCTAATTTAAATGAATTATGGTCTAACTTCGACCACTTTGCAACCATTACTGTGTATTCATCTTACAAAAAATTTGTATCATTGGTCTGCAATGAAAACCTCCTTTAAAAAATTTTCACGACGATTCAAATGTTCTGAATCTACCCCCGTTGGCCGATTTTATCCATCACGTCTAGGTTATTGTTTTCCAGAATCAGTGACGCAAAATTGAAGGAAGCAATTTTTGTAGCTCCGCAGATACGTGAGCTAATGAAAGAATCTTTTGATTCGAAGTTGAGCAAAGCAGAAAAAAAAGCTTGGGTGGCTTTTGTGGAAGTTTGTCATAATTTCCTTGGGAATACAAAAAGTGAGAACTACCGACAAATCATTCGAGAGCTTCTTTCTGCTTATAAAGCTTTAGGCTGAAAATCTTGGAGTCATATCAGATGAGCATGGTGAGAGGTTTCATTAGGATATAATGCAGATTGAAAGACGCTACAATGGGAAATGGCTCGCTGATTTCTGATGGTCAATTCGCCGACAAACTCTAATAGAAACAATGAAAAGGAAAAAAACTACAAAATAACAAATTTTCTCACCATATAATTAGATAGCTGACCGACAACATACATAAGATATACATAAGATTAACAACTCATTTAAGGGTAACTGTATACGTTTCTATAATAAACTCCCACAAGACGTTCTAAAGATGCTGCTGCTGATATAGATGCCATATTTGTGCTGCAGAAAAGGGCCGTTCGTGCGATTTACAATATGGCTCCAAGAGTATCGCTAAGAAACAAATTCAAGGCAGTTAACATAATGACAGTTCACTGCGTATATATATTAGAAAACTTGTTGTACGTACACAAAAACAAAACTTGTTGTAAATTCTAGTAGGCTGCATAAAATTAACAACTCATTTAAGGGTAACTGTATACGTTTCTATCATAAACTCCCACAAGACGTTCTAAAGATGCTGCTGCTGATATAGATGCCATATTTGTGCTGCAGAAAAGGGCCGTTCGTGCGATTTACAATATGGCTCCAAGAGTATCGCTAAGAAACAAATTCAAGGCAGTTAACATAATGACAGTTCACTGCGTATATATATTAGAAAACTTGTTGTACGTACA
>JACTOM010000934.1:11871107-11918850 GCA_015832385.1 Elymnias hypermnestra
GAATAATAGATACTTATATACCGAAATATGTATTAATACATAAACATAAATATACAATTACATAAATATTATAACGGGCGGAGGATACACCCCGGCTGGGAGACCAAACGGCCGGGGGTCAGGGCTACAGGCTGAGAAACCGCCGGACTATCCTAGCCGAGTCTAGCAACACCGCCTTCTGCATTTTTGCTGCGAGCGAACCGTTACGCAGTCCCAGCCGTCTCAGATGGTGAGCGAGACTGACTGGGATCAAACCGTTGGCAGATATAACGATTGGGATGGTTTCAGTGGATCCCACTCCCCACATGGCGGTAATCTCGTGCGCCAGATCCAGGTACTTACGCTTTTTCTCCGTCTCAGCTCGCACGGTTTTTACGATACGATCCCGTAATATCCACCAAAAACACCCGAGACTGTACCCGGTCCATTATCACGATGTCAGGCTTGTTGGCCAGTATAGTCCTATCCGTGATAATGGACCGGTCCCAATAGAGTCGGACGGCGCCACATTCGAGTACTGGCACCGGCGTGTACTTGTAATACGGCAACCTCTCATCCACGAGGCCGTATTTCAGGGCAAGTTCCTGGTCGAGAATTTTGGCTGCTTGGTTATGTCTTTGCAGATACTCAGTATTGGCAAGCGCCGGACACCCCGAAAGCACATGTCTGAGTGACTCTCCGGGACGGCGACAGGCTCGACATATGTCGTGAGTGCCATCCTTCAGAATGTACCTTATTATTATTATTATATGCTCTATAAAGTAAAAAAGTTTTCCTAAATTGTTACGATGATATAAGGTAGTTACAATTATTATCATATTCGGAGTCGGCGTCAGCCAAGGTAGGTGTCCCGCGTGTCCACTTGGCAACTCTCACCTATAACTTTATATGTACCTTGGTTGACAACGTCTCCAAATATAATAATAATTGTATCCTCATTCCGAGGAACGAGGGGTTTTAGAGCATAGACCCACCACGCTGCTCCACTGCGGATTGGCAGGCATAGTACACAAGTGTACTCTCTATTCCTTCATAGTTTGATGTGACGGGAATCCGACGCAGACGAGATCAGGCGCAGGACCGACGGCTTAACGTGCTCTCCGAGGCACGGGGGTGGATCTCACCGCCATCTTTCCAACTTCGGGCAAATATTGAGAAAATCTTAACAGAAAACCCAATATTGATTTTTGAATTGGCCCGACCTGGGACTCGAACCCAGGGCTTCATGTCTGTAGTTGAACATTTTAACCACTAGACCAATGAGGCAGACTTTTAAGTAGATCAATATTTTTGTAATATAAAAAAAAATACAGTCGATTTTGATACCCTCCTCCTTTTTTTGAAGTCGATTAAAAATATAATTAAATTTCATTCTTAGACATAATAAAACAAGGTGCCCTGTTTGTCTCTCTGTCTGTTTATGGATTTTCATGCAGGTTTCATTATTAAACAGAGTGATTATTGACGAAGGTTTAGTTAAATATTCTTGAGGAGGGTTTTGTGTAAGGTTGGCCTTTTTCTACGAGACTGTAATCTCGCTAAAGGAGCGTAACCTAAACCTCTGGCATTTCACTTACGGATGAAGAGGGTTCCGCTGGGTTTTTGGGGGTATGGCGAGGTCTCCTCCCTCGCTGAGTCCCACACTGCACCTTTCCGATCGGGGTAAGTGCTTAAAAGCATTTACCAGCGCAAAAAAAGGGTTTTGTGTAAGATAAGGTATGTATCAATCAATTAACATACAACTGCTAGGCATATGCTTCCTCACCCATAAGATAGAGGCTTTCAGAGCATAAACCCACTACGCTGCTGCACTTTGGCAGGTTCTACGTACTTCCTGGATATGCAAGTTTCTTCACGATTTCTTCCTTCATCTAAAAGAACCATCAAGAACTTTTTAGTTAGCGAAATTATTTGTTCTTTTAGGTGCTAGTACTGACCCCCCGCCTTGTCAACTATGCCGCGTCTCTGGGCAGATTGCTGCCCAACGTGGGGGGCCCGGGATCGCCCTGTAGAAGACTTTATGCTGGCGTAGTGAAAAGTATGGCCCTGTATCGTGCACCCGTGTGGGTAAACTCTCTGTCTGCTTATAAAAAATCCCTTTTGCGGAGAGCGCAAAGAATAATAGTGGTCAGGGGAATACGAGCGTACCGTACGGTATCCTGGGCAACGGCATCATTTTGGCGGGCGATCCCCCGTGGGAATTACAGGGGGAAGTCCTTGTGGCAACTTACCAGTGCAGGGTTGCCGGGAGGGCTGGAGGAGATGAGTGTCTTGATTTTGACGAGATTCGGAAGGTTAGGGCCCATGCCGACAGGGTTCTAATGCAAATGTGGGAGGAGGATTTCGAATCCCCGATTGCGGGTGTGAACGGGGTGGAAGCGATTCGTCTTCGCCTAGAACAATGGCTATCTAGGCAGCACGGACCGCTTCCTTTCAGACTGGTACAGGTGCTGACCGGACATGGATGTTTCGGTAAGTACTTTCACCAGATAGCGCAGCGCGAAGAATCACCTAACTGCCATCAGTGTGGTGCATCCGTCGATACTGCGGATCACACGGTGGCAGAATGTCCGGCATGGGAACCGCAACGTCATCCTCTGGTGTCGTTGATAGGAGAGGATCTCATATTGCCAAGTATAATCGACTCAATGCTTGGCAGTGAGGTAGGATGGAATACAGTTGCCTCCTTTTGCGAGGGTGTCATCTCGTTAAAGGAATGGAGAGAGAAAGTGAATGTACCGCTGATGCAACGCCCCTGTGAAGGCGGAGGCCTCCTCCTTAAACCAATCTTTGCCGGTTGCAACCGGAAGTGTCAGAGCGAATGCGTAAGGGAGCCTCTGACACTTCCAATTCAAGTTGATGAGGGTGTCGCTTGGTTTTAGTGGGTATTGTTGTTAAGCTAGCGAGTCCCACACTCTCTGCCTTCGTGGTAGGGGTGCGTAAAAGCATTTCCCAGTGGAGAAAAAGGCGCTAGCTACATTCAATGTGGATGTGCCTTAATGTCGGGCATAATCGGCTGCGACGGTGGACTAAGTACTTAGCCTTAATACCGGCACCAAGTTACGTTATGAAACTGTATTTCAACATAAATCTGTTATTATAAAAGTTTGTTAAATCTCTTTTTAATAGCTATATAATTAAATCGTTGAGCTATAAAGCTATTGTGGTGTATGCTTATGCGAGAGATACAATAACAATAGCTATTTATATAAAACTGATGACTGTTGTTTGTTGTTCTGTTTTTTATAGTCAAAAGAAGATTTTTATAAAAGAAAACACTAACAAAGTTACGAAGAACATAAGAAATTTTTCAGTAAACTGTAAATAGTGTTTACAGTTTTCTAATGTAACCTCCTTAGTGCTTTTTGACAATATAAACTTTTTCGTTTGACATAACCGTCAGCGATTGACAGATACGAATATATACTGTATATGTATGTGTCAAATACATTGATTTAATGTAGTTCTTCTTCTTTTAATAATTGGCTTTCAGGTGTGACAAGGCACACACAATTTCGCCAGTGTCACGATAATTGGAGAAGGCACGTAGGAGATTGTACGGTTTCTGTGATTGTAAACAAAAATTTTGATTATCTACAAATAGTTGACACATTTTCTTTCTTTTCTTTTCCACACTCTAATTCTAATGTACGTCTGATGATGATACTCCAAAAAGACTTGAAATCTAAAGTTACGAGGGTTAATTCGCGCCCTGATCCGAGAAGAGCCCACAACAAACTCAGTCGGGTATTCTGTTTTTTGTTATCATCATCATTATAATATCATATTAGTTTAATATATTTCAATTGAAATTAGAGCAGTTCGTTCACTCGACTTTGAATTTATTAATTGACATTTCACGTCTTGTGGGAGTTTATTATAGAAACGTATACAGTTACCCTTAAATGAGTTGTTAATCTTATGCAGCCTACTAGAATTTACAACAAGTTTGTTTTGGTTTCGTAAGTTATATTATATACATTCACTGTTTTTATCAAAAGAGTCAATGTTTTTATGTAAGTACAACAAGTTTTCTAATATGTATACGCAGTGAACTGTCATTTAGAAAGATATTTACAATAGGGACTGACTTCTTATACATAATAAAATACAGTATCATTGTGCACTCTCTGTCACCTGTCAGCAATAAAAAACAGTACAGTACGGGGTATTTTGTTGTCCAAATATTATAAAACAAATTAAAACATTTAATTATATACAGTTTCGATAACTTCTGTGCGATTACGCTCGTTATCAAGCAAGTCGCGGAATCCTATCTTTCACCATTATTTTTGTTAGAAGATTCTAAAAAAACCCATTTGAATTACGTGATAATGTAAATAAAATTTCCTTCTTCTTATTACTGACATGTTAACGCTTGCCTGTGATGTCACTTGATGGTAAGTGATGAAGCAGTGTTAGATTTATCTCTTATGGTTTCTAACAGCATTGGAACTCAGGCAAATTAGAAAATGCTATTTGCTAAATTCGTCCTACCGGGGATCGAACCCAATACCTCTGCTAGCAAAACGAGTACTCGCACCACTGCGTCTGTATATATTTCCAATTAACGCAGTGTAAGCTGTTATTTTATTAAAAATATATAGTGAGTTAGGCTTTAGAGATTATAGATTTTTAAGTAGACTTAAAAAAGAGTATTAAATACAAACATACGCCTCATTCCCTTCAGGGTAGGTAAAGACCACTTCCTTCTACTTGCCACGATCCTTGCATATCTCCTTCGCTTCATTCATTCTCATTAAACATTTCATACAAGATCGTCGGTTTAGAGTGCTCTTAACCTGGCCCTTATTTAAAATGTCCTGGATTCGGTCCAGGAACTTCCGTCTTGGTCTTTCCCTTCCAACTTTCCCACACACTCTTGACTCCTTTCATTCATTCCCTTTACGTGCCCAAACCATCTAAGCATACCGTTCTCAATTTTAGTCACTACATCTTCTTTTATAATACAACGTTCTCTACACACTATTAAAAACTTTGACAAATGATTATATCTCTTTAAACTTTAGATACAGAATATCGCAGGTTCCTAAATTATAGCAAGCAATAGTTTAATTAATACGATATCTTGAAAATACAAGAAATATTCTGGGACTATGAGTATCTTCGTACTGCGTTTAAGCCCTATGGATTAGTATTTATGTATAGATAACGTGGAAAGGGGAAATGGGGTGCGATTGGGCCTTAATAATTGGTAGCAACGTCCAGACACACATGTAAAACAAGGGTGGGTATGCTTGTGTACAAATTACAATATAAATCTTTAATTTTCAAATTTCTTATGGAATGGCAGGGAAAAAACAGTTTATTGCGCTTTCGTAGATTTAGAAAAGACCCTATGATCGAGTGGTGAGGAATGAGCTGTGGTTAACGTTATCTACGTATGGGGTGAGCGATTGTCTGATCCAAACATTGAAGTCTTTCTATGAGGGTTCTAGTGACTGTGTCAGAATAAACGGAGCGTACACGGAGTGGTTTCCTGTCGAAAGAGGTGTTCGACAGGGATGTGTTGCGTCACCATGGCTGTTCAACCTTTTCATGGATAAATGTTTGACAGATTTAAAAGAATGTATGTATGGGTTAAGAATGAATGAATTACTCATCAAATGTTTACTCTACGCTGATGATCAAGTAATACTTGCGTCATCCGCTAACGAGCTTCAGGAGATGCTAAATATTATGAATGAAGCTTTGAAAGGGAAAGGAATGAAAGTGAATGTAAACAAAACGAAAGTTATGCTTTTTGAACGAGATGAATCTATGATGAATGGCAATATTTTGATAGATGGGGAACAAGTGGAAGAGGTGAAAGAATTTGTATACTTGGGATCTAAATTTACAAAAGATGGAACATGTGACAGTGATATCGAAAGGAGAGTGAATGCAGGGAATATGGTAAATGGTGCTCTGCATGCTTTTATGAATAGCCAGATGGTGTCTCAAAGGGCTAGACTGGCAGTGCATGCTGGAGTGTTGGTGCCAACACTTATGTATGGTAGTGAAAGTTGGGTATGGCAGAAGAATCACAAAAGTAAAATAAATGCTGTAGAGATGAGAGCGTTGAGAAGCATGAGTGGATTAAAACTGAGTGACAGAGTGAGAAATAGTGTGATAAGAGAACGTTGTGGTACAAAAGAAGACGTAGTTACTAAAATCGAGTGAGGTATGCTTAAATGGTTTGAGCATGTAGAGAGAATGAATGAAAGAAGCGAAGGAGATATGCAAGGATCGTGGCAAGTGGAAGGATGTTGTCTCTGCCTACCCCTATGGGAATGATGCGTGATGCTATGTATGTATGTATGGCAGGGAAAAATTTCTTAACGCAATACGCGAGTTACGTATGTGAGTATATGTATTGAGCCTTTACTTTATTCAGTATGTTGGACTATAAATGGTTGGGTGACAACCCTGATAGCTCTGAAATGTAGAGTAATATAGTGGTAACACTTAAAAAATACCAAAAAACATTGTGCAATATTACGAAATTTAACGAATGGAACAATTTTGTGAGATGCTTCGAGATGCTTCGTGGTGCAGTTGTTGTAAAGAGAAATAGTGCTAAATTGTACAAATTCAAATCAAATCATATTACAACACTTTTGAATCGTCAAATGATATATTTATTTTCTTTTCCACGCTCTAATTCTAATGTACGTCTGATGATGTTACTCCAGAACGACTTAAAATCTAAAGTTATGAGAGTTCCTTCGCGCTCTGATCCGAGAAGAGCCCACAACAAACTCAGTCGAGTATTTTGTTTTATTTGTTACCATTATTACAATATTATATTAGTTTAGTATATTTCAATTCAAATTAGAGCAGTTCGTTTACTCCCACGCGTTTCTATCGTCTAAGTAATCTTGCAATTTATAATACGATTTTTCTATCAAATTTCTTTTAACAAAGACTTTGAATTTATTAATTGACATCTATAGAACGTCTTGTAGGAGTTTATTATAGAAACGTATACAGTTACCCTTAAATGAGTTGTTAATCTTATGCAGCCTACTAGAATTTATAACAAGTTTGTTTTGGTTTCGTAAGTTATATGATGTACATTCACTCTTGTTATTAAAAATTAATTGTTTTTATGTAAGTCCAAGTTTTCTAATATGTATACGCAGTGAACTATCATTATCTTAACCGTCTCGAATTTGTTTCTTAGCGGCTTGAAATAGTGAAGTAATTATTAGTATAGTGCAAGTTGTCTATATTTAAATAGTGAAGAGATTAAATGTTAGTTGGTTACATTTTAATTAGAAATAATTCGTAAAAAATAAGTATATATAACTTTATACCTCTTTTTAGGAAATTACGAAGAATGAGGCGCATGAAATGTCCCACTCTTGTAATTTATATAGAGAAGGAGTATAGGTAAGTAACAGCCCATTAACGTCCCACTGCTAGGCACAGGCCTCCTCACTCATATGAGATTGCCTCATTGGCCTAGTTGTTAGCATATTCGACTACAGACATGAGGTCCAGTGTTCTAGCCCCGGGTCAGACTAATTAAAAAATCGATATTGAGGTTTCTATTAAGCTTTTCTCAATATTTGCCCGAAGTTGGGAAGTTACGAAGTTGGCGATCACGTTAAGTTGTCGGTACTGTGCCTGATCTCTCTCTGTTTGTGTCGGATTTCCGTCACATCGGGCTTTAATGTGAAAGAATAGTGAGTGCACTTGTGTATTGTATACAAATTATGTATAAAAAACATATTACACGCACTACCACCTATTTGACACACGCATAAAGAGTATATATACGTATCTGACAATCTGACAATTATGTCAAAGCCATAAAACCCCATTAAAAAGTTTATACTCGTATGTCAAAAGCACTAAAGAGGTTGTAGTAGAAAAGTTCCTAAGTTTTACGTAACTTTATTACTTTTTCTTTCATACAAACATTCTTCTGACTATAACTAATAGGACCACAAAAGAATTATCGGAAACAGTCCAGCTCTAAAATGCTCTCTCCTATGAGGGAGGAAACCTGCGCCCAGCAGTGTAACGTTTTTGGACTGTTACTTATTTTCTTTACTTTTTATTTCCTTACAATGTGAATAAGAATGTTCTTGACATTTTTACAGTCGCCCACTAATTTGTAGGTTAAGTAATACTAATCTCAGATTCTTCTTTATTATATTACACATTTTCGAAGACTTAAAACACCATACTAACGTTGACACAAACTAAGAACTAACTCTGGGCGAATGTTCTTCTTTGTGCTACATTTCTTATACCCCCCTTGTAAGACTCCCTACTAAAAAATAATAAATCCACCAATTACAGTCGTCGTAAGAAAGACGACTAAACAGAAGTTTTGATTAAATTAGAGAATTTCCGAAATAGTTTTAACTATACACATATAGAACATGTAAACGTTTTACTGATAGAACACCGAAGACCTCATAATAAAAACAAAGACGGCATAATAAACAAATATAGTTAATTAATAGCAATCCAAAAAATATAAAAATTTTAAGAAAAAAAGAACCGCCTTCAAAACAAACTTACAAATACATTAATATGCTCGAAGGCGGTTCTTTTTTTGGTTTAGTGAATCTGAAGTAAACTAACAAATTTGTCTCAATATGTGTACACCTAAAAACGTGTTGGTCATATGAGACAGCACCGTTTAAATGAAACAACTTTCTAAAGTTAAATTTACAATGATATCGTCGTCACACCCGAGATCGAACCTCCACTCTAATACTCGTACGTTACTGGTTAGTTATTTTGCCACTCCGCTATCATCAGTCTTTTACATGGTAATCACAAGAACAACATAAAAAAGCACAACACTAATACGCAAAAGTGTCCCCCCCCCCCTCCTCCCGGCTACCACCGCTTTATACATAATACACTTTATAAATATCGCAATGCAGCAACAAACGTAAGCTCATTGCTATTTCATTACAGACAGTTATATGTATAAGCTATTGAGGAGTTCCATTGACCATCATATTTAACTACGCCAATCACTTGACCATACCGACGTAAAGGTAAGTGACTCCGACATATATCCCGAGATCTTATGAAAGATTCTGCCGTTTCGTTAATTTGCTCCTAAGAATTGAAGAGTTCCGTTACTTTGTCATGAATCCCATGATCAAAACCTAAAGAAACTATTATCAAATAACCCTTGAAGTATATCCTTTCTAATAAAAAAGAATCATCGAATTCGGTTGGAGTGATCTTGAGTTATTCGTCCATTTGTCGCGCACGTCGTCGTCGTCGCTTCAACCGATGGACGTCCACTGCTGGACATAGGTCTCACGTAATGACCGCCACAAGGCCCGATCTTGCGCCGCCTGGCTCCAGCGGCTACCGGCGACCCTCTTTATATCATCGGTCCACCTTGTGGGGGGTCTGCCTACACTGCGCCGTCCGGTGCGGGGTCGCCACTCCAGCACCTTCGGGCCCCAACGTCCATCGGTCCGTCGGACTATGTGCCCCGCCCATTGCCACTTCAGGTTCGCGATTCGTAGGGCTATGTCGGTGACTTTGGTTCTGCTACGGATCTCCTCATTTCTGATTTGATCGCGTAGAGAAACTCCGAGCATAGCCCTCTCCATCGCACGCTGAGTGACTCTGAGCTTCCGCATGAGGCCCATAGTCAGCGACCATGTCTCAGAACGTAGGTCATCACGTGCACGTGCTTAATGCAAATTTAAGACTTATCCGGATGCCATCATCAGAACTGGATTTTAAAAAATGGGACCCTACGACAAGCACCACTTTTTATAAAAAAAAATCATCAAGATCGGTTCACCCAGTCGAAAGTTATGAAAGGTAACAAACATAAAAAATAATACAGACGAATTGATAACCTCCTCCTTTTTATGAAGTCGGTTAAAAATAACAATGATCGCTAAAAACGTGTTCACTAATAAGTGATAATGTCCGGGCAAACCCAAAACAGATTGTGATATCTTGTTATTATTACGAATTCTCAGTCTAATGACTTATGAACTTTAATAAACATTAACGCGACGTTATATGTTTTATTTCTTGTACTAAAATTGCACTTCACTTTTGAAACTACGATATGCGACCTTATGTACAGTCGAGTTCATCATACATATTGTTTTCGCAACGTAGACTCCCAAGACTAGATGGGTTTCCCCATATTCCCAAGGTATCAAGATATGTATACGAAAAGCGATTCCTTTTAGCGAGATCTCCAAAACTGTTCTACCAAAGAATTCCTCATACATATTTCCTTGGGTTAAGAATGAATGAATTACTCATCAAATGTTTACTCTACGCTGATGATCAAGTACTTGCGTCATCCGCTAATGAGCTACAGGAGATGGTAATGTATGCAGGGAATATGGTAAATGGTGCTCTGCACGCCTTTTTGAATATGGTGTCTCAAAGGGCCAGACTGGCTGTGCAAGCAGGAGTGTTGGTGCCAACACTTATGTATGGTAGTGAAAGTTGGGTATGGCAGAAGAATCACAAAAGTAAAATAAATACGGTAGAGATGAGAGCGTTGAGAAGTATGAGTGGATTGAAACTGAGTGACAGAGTAAGAAATAGTGTGATAAGAGAACGTTGTGGTATAAACATTTTAAATAAGGGCCAAGTCAAGAGTACTTTAAACCGACGAACTTTTATGAAAGGTTTAATGAGATTGAAAGAAGCGAAGGAGATATGCAAGGAACGTGGCAAGTGGAAGGACGTTGTCTCTGCCTACCCCTATGGGAATGAGGCGTGATGCTATGTATGTATGTATCAGTATATGTCAACGAAAAATGATTACTTTCCAGCGATATCTTTAATACACTTCATCTGATTGACTCAAAAATCGTAATTTATATTCTTTTCGCGACATAGACTCTTACTACGAACAGGTTCCCTGATACTCTCACCACATCAGGCATCCCTACATATTCGCGCAGCTTCAGGATATGTAAATGAGAAACGATTAATTACAACTAAATGTCAAAAACTGTAAGAACCACTAAGAGTGAGACCACACGAAATATATCAAGTTATTCTTACATTATTTTTCAATTTTTTTATACCTGGATATGGTTAAATAACGAACTTGCAAATTAACGTCGGGGTGAATTTAAAAGCAGTGTTTGTTCCTAATTAGAAAATAAACACAGCGTTTTGTTTGCAACAGTACGTTATACACGTAGAATATACACAAATATAAGTTCGTTGCAATCTCCTTTCTATTTTTAATGCAATAAGAACTATTATTGAGTAACGTAGTCATTTCGGTTTCGTGCAGAAAGTGTTATGAGCTAAGAAGGGTAACTACGATATCATGAAAACGGGACAAAACTTGTTTATGAAATGCAAATTTGTGGGGCTTTTTACTTTAAGTTTATGCAAATGTAAATGCACATTTCATGTGGCATACTTTAGATTGTATTTTAAGAGAAAGACATTGTATTAATTAAATTTGTCATTGCATTTCTTATGTTAGGTTCAAGATGTTTATTCCTCATTGAAACGGTCTTTAATAAAATATCATTCAATGGAATAAAGTTTAATATAGAGGTTTTAATAATATGGTTTGATTATTGTCGGCACTTTTATTAACTTTTAAAATGTAATAAAGTAGTTATAGTGTCATAATTACAGTAGTTGGACATATGGTGTCGCGGACTTTTTTGTAGATATAAACCTTCTATTATAATGTGGAAAATTTTTTGATCTATCTGTAATAGTTTCCGCAGTGCACGTTATTGCATTTTTCTTAGGGATCCCTATTTTTTTTGAGCAAGTAATATCCCAGAATGCGAGAGAAAGAGGATAAAGCATAGGGTTCTCCGCCAACATCATCGTTAGTGGCATCCATAATTCAATCTCCATACTGTAGCCTTTGCTGCGTAATGTTGGTGCAATCACACACTTTATTAATTAACTCAGATTATAATGTCCAATCTCTTAATATTTCTGATAAAAATTTACACAAATACAAACAATAATAGCTAGGAACGCCACTGATTCAATAGTCGCCCACACTGGCGGCCGGTCACTCTAAGACTAGAGAGACGCGCGCCGGATTGTCACAATTGACTCTGTCCCGATAGATAGATGGTTCCAGCGTTCCACAGACTATTGCAATCTGACATAGCCTATGTCGCTCAATGAAAATACAGCTTTCTAATGGAGAAAAATTTTTGAAATCGCTCTTATAGTTTTTTGTGAAAACGTTACAAAATTTTCTTAAATATATGTCCTTAAGGTTATGAAATTGTGATAGTTTTAGATTATAATGAATGATGGTCAAAATCAACTTCAAAATCAAAATATTCTTTATTAAATAACGATCAAAAACACTTTTGTATCTTCAGCAGCCTGTCCCCTGTTACCAAATCTACCAATGGTTCGAAAAATTGATTACGCTGAGAAGAAACGTCTTCGAAAGAAGAATAATATGCCTTTTCTAAATGGATGTTTATGACATATTTCTTCAAATAATGTAGAGGTAAATCTTATTGAAAGTGGGTATATAGAAATTCAATAAAGACAAGTAAAACCATTTCTAATTAGTCTTGTTACTATGTCATCCACATCTTTAAAGTTTATTCATATAAATAAAGGGATGTTATGAGTGTAGTGTGCTAAAAAAAGGAGTATAGAATGTAAGGATAGCGTAAAATACTTAGATTCTCTCCGTGATGTTACGATTGATATAGCAATCTAAAGCAGTTAAGCCTTTATTACAAACCGCGTGGAATTATCTGCTATCGCAACATACACTGGATTATAAGTTTTATAACGGTTTAACATTGTATTATCAAAAACATCAACTCAGACTAACTAACATCTTTTATTCTCTTCTATATTTAAATATACACAACTTGCACAATAATACTTGCACTAATAATTACTTCACTGTTTGAATTTATATAATTTAGCACTACTTTTCTTAAAACAACTACTTCACGAAACACAGCTCGAAAGACTCTCTTACAAAATTCTTGTCTTAGTTTATATTACCTGACTCTACATAAGATTTCGTAGTATCTCACAATGTTTTGGTATTTTAAAGTGTTCCCACTGTCATTCAACAAACCCCAACTTTTCAGTGCTATTCGCATTGAAACCCAACTATCTATAGCCTAACAAGTGGTTTCTATAAAGTCTGATCATAAGTCATCACATAAATTATGATGCTATTACCAAGTACCAGTGATCAAACGGAAACACGCGACCTTCCTGATGCCGTATATCCCTAGAGAGCTTTACAAACTTTGAGGTTTCCAATACGCCTATGTGACGCTCGAAAGCATTTATGATTAATAATACCATATTTATAAAACACTTTCACATTTGTCTAAACTAAAATTTAAATTGTGAGACTTTAAACCGTCCAGTTATCATTTTTTGTGTGAATATTTATGCCATATTCAGTTCCGAGCTAATTGTTGGGATATGGGCACCGGAGAAAGAAAAGACGTGTGTTCAACTTGCAGTACTGATTTAATATAAGGTATTTATTCGGTTTTACAAATACGAAGACATACGACTGAGTGATGACATTGTAATGTTGGCAGGCTTGGATTTTTGTAGTACCAACACTAATCATGTTATTAAATCATAATATTTGTCTTTTTTTAAAGTTTAACTATTTCGTGTACATTTTAATTATGTTATATATTAGATTAAAAGTATATTTTAGGAGCTATCGCAAAAATAAAATCAAATCAAATCAAAATATCTTTATTCAAGTAGGCATATTACAGCACTTTTGAATCGTCAAATATTTTTTTTTCTTTTCTTTTCCACACTCTAATTCTAATGTACGTCTGATGATGATACCCCAGAACGACTTAAAATCTAAAGTTACGAGGGTTCCTTCGCGCCCTGATCCGAGAAGAGCCCACAACCAACTCAGTCGGGTATTCTGTTTTTAATACTGTTTTCTGTGTAAAATACTGAACGCACGTGAGAAATAATTTAACTCGCTTGGGTTGCCCCTTTCCTTTACTGTTGTATATAAGCCATTCGTATCAGGCAGAAATTGTCCATTTTTAACCGACTTCAAAAAAAGGAGGAGTTTATCAATTCGTCTGTATCCTGTATCCATGACAAAACCGGATAAGTGTTAAATTTGCATTAAGTATGTGCGCGACAAATGGACGAATAACTCAAGATCACGCCAACCGAATTCGATGATTCTTTTTTTTTGGAAAGGATATACTTCAAGGGTTGTTTTGTGATAGTTTGGTTAGGTTCTGATGATGGATTTCATGACAAAGTGACGGAACTCTTCAATTCTTAGGAGGAAATGAACGATACTCGGCAGAATCATTTATAGGCTATCCAGATATTTGAGTTGCCTACCGTAACTTCGGTATGGTCAGATCAATGGATCTCCTCAACGGCTTACAGTAAGGGTGCGGTTTAAGGCAGAAAATATAAGTGTCTATAATCAAATAGCAATTAGCTTATAGCTTTGTTGCTATATTGCAACACGTTTACTTCTGATTCACTAAAAGTCGGTGTCAGCCGAGGTGCCTACATCTATAGCTACAGGTGAGAGAGCCGCGGGAGCTGCCAAGTGGACACCGACTCCAAATATAAGAATACGGAGTACACGATAAAAGAATACGCAATTATTTCTTACTTTTTAGAGCATTTTAATATATTTGTAAGTCAGTTTCGAAGGCGGTTCTTTTTTGTTTAAATTTTTATTTATATATATATATATATAGAAATAGTTTAGGTTGTGTTTAAGTTTGTCTATATATTGCATTTAAATCTAATCCGCAATAATTTCATGCGGTCTTATGACATACAAAACGTAGGATAAGTAGTTTTACCAAAGTTATTCCCACACCATACTGCAATTATCCTGTAAAAAAAATGTATAGAGTGGTAACTCTACAAGGTATATCGATGTAGTTGGGCAGCTCGTATGTTTGGCTTATATCAAATGTTCACGTACTGACGGGGGTTCTTGTGTTACACGAATTGAGGCCACATGGCACTTTGGCCGCAAGAGGTTACCTTAGTAATAACGCCAATTAACCGCAACTGTAACATTATATAAAAGATCAACATATGTCAATTTCATAAATATGTCCTTCCTACCAGAATGCCTCATTGGTCTAGTGGTGCGCATGTTCGACTACAGATATGAGTTCCTGGGTTCGAGTCCCGGGTCGGGCCAATTCGAAATCGTTATTGCCCGAAGTTGGGAAAAATTTGGTGGTGTGATCCACACCCGTGCCTCGGAGAGCACGTTAAGCTGTCGGTTCTGCACCTGATCTCTCTCCGTGAGTGTCGAATTGTACACTTTTGTACTATGCCCGCTGTGCCACAGTGGAGCAACGTGATGGGTCTATGTTCTAAACACCCTCTCTCATATGAATGAGGAGGCATACGCCCAGCAATGGGACGTTAATGGGCTGCTACTTACCTTACTTACCGGCATTTCGGCCACAGAGGATAATCTAATGCAGAGATTAGCCATTATAGGAATATAATGCTACAGTGTATGTGCAAACACACGTACACCATATGTAACCACTATGTACGTACCCAAAGTACATACATAATGGAATGAAATGGTACCGACATTTGCGGAAAACGATCATACCCAGAATACAGCATAAACATTATCTCCGAGGCATGGAGGAGCATATTTACTATTTTCCTACTATGATAAGAGATAGAACCATTCCTGGTAAAATTATAATTAGCATTTACACACTAGCCAAAGTCAATTATAATAAGCATTAGCATATTTCCTAAAGTGAATTATAATTAGCATAAGCTCATTTGCAAAAGTACAGAATACAAATATGGGCTCGCTTGATAAAGCTAATTATAATTAGCATTAGCGCATTTGCTAAAGTCAATTGTAATGAGCATTGGCACATTTGCTTAAGTCAATTATAATAAACATTAGCGCACTTGCTAAAGTCAATTGTAATAATCATTAGCATATTTGCTAAAGCCAATTATAATTAGCATTAGTGGGCTTGCTAAAGTCAATTGTAATAATCATTAGCATATTTGCTAAAGCCAATTATAATTAGCATTAGTGGGCTTGCTAAAGTCTATAATACTAAGCATTAGCGCACTTGCTAAAGTCAATTATAACANCTACTTAGCTTACTTACCAGAATTTCGGCCACAGAGGATAATCTCATGCAGAAATTAGCCATTATAGGAATATAATGCAACAGTGTATGTGCAAACACACGTACACCATATGTAACCACTATGTACGTACCCAAAGTACGATCATACCCAGAATACAGCATGAACATTATCTCCGAGGCACGGAGAAGCATATTTACTATTTTCCTACTATGATAAGAGATAGAACCATTCCTGGTAAAATTATAATTAGCATTTACACACTAGCCAAAGTTAATTATAATAAGCATAAGCTCATTTGCGAAAGGACAGAATACAAATATGGGCTCTCTTAATAAAGCTAATAATAATGAGCATTAGCACATTTGCTAATTATAATTAGCATTAGCGCATTTGCTAAAGTCAATTGTAATGAGCATTAGCACATTTGCTAAAGTCAATTATAATTAGCATTAGTGGGCTTGCTAAAGTCTATAATACGAAGCATTAGCGCATTTGCTAGAATAAATTATAATAAGCATTAGCGAACTTGCTAAAGTCAATTGTAATACGCATTAGCATATTTGCTAAAGTGAATTATAATTAGCATTAGCGCACTTGCTAAAGTCAATTGTAATGAGCATTAGCACATTTGCTAAAGTCAGTTATAATTAGCATTAGTGGGGTTGCTAAAGTCAATTGAAATGAGCATTAGCACATTTGGTAAAGTCAATTATAATAAACATTAGCGCACTTGCTAAAGTCAATTGTAATAAGCATTAGCATATTTGCTAAAGTCAATTATAATTAGTGGGCATTGGTGGGCTTGCCAAAGTCTATAATACTAAGCAATTATTACAAGCATTAGCGCACTTGCTATAGTCAATTATAATAAGCATTAGCACAGTTGTTAAAGTAACACATTTGGCAAATTCTGACATTATAGTGAGGTGTAATTTGCAATATTTGTTATTAATTACATGTAAAACATATTAAATTCAATGATAATTTCGAATATCGTTGAGCATTTTAAAACCATTCTTCATTGCACACGCTTCATCATTAAAACAGGAGGAAGTATGGTTAATAAAAGAATGGAAAAATCAAAATGTAAAACGGTTTATGTGCGGAAAACTGGCACTCGCACTCGTTTTTGCGTAAACCCTTTTAAATTAATATGTGGACATACGTCTGCATTTTTTATTATCCAGCGTCGCATTCACAATGAGGGCGTTTGATAAAACGTATGTATGACCAACACGATTTATTGACGTGATAATGTTAAAAATACGACTCTGTGAATATTAAGTTAATTAGTTTATTTATTTATTCACAAAAAATAATATATTTGTCGGAGTGCAAGAGTCTGTGGATCGCTGGTCCGTGTATAATAGTCTGTGGAACGCTGGCGCCATCTTTGTATCGGCGTGGGGGCAGAGTCAATAAGTGGCAGTCCGGCCCGTCTCTCGGCGGTCTTCGAGCGGCGGTCTGCCGGAGTGGTCGACTATTGAAACTGTCGCGTTCCTAGCTACTAGTGTTAATGAGTTTGTGTAAATTGATATCGGGAACATTAAGTGATTGAACATTATAATCCGAGTTAATTAATAAAGTGTTTGATTGCACCAACATTACCCATGAACGCCCACAGAATATGAAATTAAATAATGGAACCAATTCATAACGATGCCGGCGGAGAACCCTAGGCCCCTTGTGCTTTATGCTTCTCCGTTTCTCTCTTATTCTCCGACATATTTTTAAGAGACTGCAGCGATTGACTATTTTTAAATGATAGTATAAGGCACTATAAAATAACACCAACTCACATTAACAAACAACTTTAATTCTCTTCACTATTTATATATACATAACTTGTGCTTTATAATAATTTAGCACTCTTCCCCCTAACCAAACGCTCTATAAAGCAGCACTAGAGACTCTGATCACACAATTGCTCAGCTCGTTAAAGTTATCTCGTATTGCATAACATTTTGTAATATTTCACAATGTTTTTAGTAATTTTAAGTATTGCTACTGTATGTCTCAATGATTCAGAATATTTTAGAGTAATCAGTGTTGGCACCTAAGTGTTTATAGTCTAACAAAGGCCAGCCTTTGTTAGACTATAAACTATAATTGGAGCACTTCTAAATGTTGATATTAAATACAATAAATAATAGTGGTGTTTGGAGGGAAACACCGTGATTGTTGGTTAGTTGCAATTGGCTATCGTCCTCAAGCTATTAGAGCTTGTATTAAAAGTTAGTGTAGTTCTCAGTTTCTATCAACGTTGGACACCAGTGTTGGATAGTTATTGTATTCGTGACCCGGGTTGCATTCCAATCACAAGCAAAGTGTATTTTTTTTCATTTAAAATATTATAATACTGTTAATCGTCAAAAGAGCCGATATCTAGCCGGATACTTCTCAGCAGACATTAACAGCGAACCGGTGGTAGATTCATTGACAAGTATGACCTTGTAGCTTAATTGAAATGAAAATTACTTTGTTTTTGATTTAAGACCTTTTTGGTTAAGGTCTAAGAGAACGTGTTAGCCTGGTAAAAGTGACACCAGGATTTAATGCGGATATTGAGCCCCTGGTGCTTCACTCTCATGGATGAAGAGTTCCATGCTCCAGACTTGTCGTTGGTCAAGGTTATATTGGTGTATAATATGCACGATGGTTTGACAACGATTTAATGTTAGAACATATATACAACAAAGATGTTAAAGTTTATCTTGTTTCTCATTCTCATTGCCTTCATCAATCACTACAATACCTCTTGCTATAGTGATTCTGTTATTGTTGGGATTGTAAACTCGGTAACCTTTTACATTATCTGAGTAGCCAACAAGAATAGCCTGAGTGGCTTTTCTGAAAATTTCAATCTTTTTTGTTTTGGTATATGTACCAAGGCTTTACTTCCAAAGATACGTAGATTACTGACATCTGGCTTAGCTCCGGTCCATATCTCCATAGGCGTTTTGTTATTGAGTCCTGATGCAACTGACCTGTTTCGCAGATAAACTGCTGGATTAACTGCTTCTGCCCAAAAATCTTGCATCAAATAACAAACATCGCGCATTTTCTGTTCTGGAGTATATAGGCAGGATTTTTGATGGACAAGTATGACCTCGTAGCTTAATTGAAATGATAAATACTTTGTTTTTGATTTAAGATCTTTTTTGTTAAGGTCTAAGATGCGAACGTGTTAGCCTGGTAAAAGTGACACCAGGATTTAATGCGGATATTGAACCCCTGATGCTTCACTCACATGGATGAAAAGTTCCGTGCTCCAGACTTGTCGTTCGTCAAGGCTATTTTGGTATATAATATGCACTATGGTTTGACAACGACTGAATTTATTTTTAATGTTAGAACAGACAACAAAAAGGTTACATTTTGTTATACATTCTAACACATTTTTCAGCAAAACAAAAAAGTTGCAGCTTATAGGGTGGTAACTAGCCACTGCCTCTTCTTTTTAGGTAAGAGAATGGCTAATTTGAAAAATTCAACGAAAAGATTATTAAAACCCCGATGCCATCCATGGGCGCTTTTATATTGATCTTGGCTGCTCTGCCAAGCGCCTCTCATTTTCCCCTCCACTCCACGGTCAGCTGCAATATGACATGCGATAGATTAATGGCGGAAAATAGTTACACTTTAAAATGATAGAATAAAATAAATTATGGCACCGTGTATTTCCGGTAAGCTCTGTAGGAAACGGTGAATATATTTGCATGTGAAACGTTATATTTGGCGAATCCCGGCGTCGATGCACCGCCCCGGATAAATACTTGCAGCCATGAATAAGTTATGCCTTACACCCCGAACGGTTATAAGCCGTTTACAAAACGATCTCTTATTGATTTTATTATATACTAACTGACCCGCGTGACTGCGTAAAGTTAAATGTGGGTCTGTGACGACACAGACCTTCCACCACCATCTAAATCTCTGATATCTTCTAAGATATGGATTTTAATGAAATGCTGTTCAAAACAGATTTGATCTACATAAAATATACAACGTATGTAATATATTTAATTGGACATGGAATATTACTGTATTGTATAAAACAGTTTAGTCAATAGTATATACTTTTGTAATATGTAAAAGATAAAATTGGTTACTATATGTTATCTTTTAGAGGTAATATATACATGGCTGATGTTTTTTAAAGCAGAAAAATATATTTGCTACGACGAATATTACGACTTTGAATTGTTCAGCTTCCCTTTTTTATCAAAAAGCGTTGAGAAGTATGAGTGAATTGAAACTGAGTGACAAAGTAAGAAATAGTATGATAAGAGAACGTATAAAAGAAGATGTAGTGACTAAAATTGAGAAAAGTATGCTTAGATGGTTTGGGCATGTAGAGAGAATGAATGAAAGGAGACTGACAAAAAGGATTTATGAGTCAAGAGTGAATGCGAAAGTTGGAAGGGGAAGACCGAGGCGAACGTTCCTGGACCAAATCCAGGACATTTTAAATAACGGCCAGGTCAAGAGTACTCTAAACCGACGAACTTGTATGAAAGGTTTAATGAGAATGAAAGAAGCGAAGGAGATATGCAAGGATCGTGGCAAGTGGAAGGACGTGGTATGTGTATGTATGTTTAAATAAAGTAGATCAAATATAAATGTTTATAAACACACAGATATGGTAATAATTTTCAAGCCCGGAAATCGATTACAATATAACGAATTCGCTGGCGAATTATTGGAGGAATATACCCAAAGATATCTCTTAAACTTTGTATTTTTATGATCAGGTTGAAAAATGAGGTTCAACGACCCTTTTTTTGTTGCTAAACGTAACTTGCCCTTAAGGAGAATAAAATAAGGAGTCTAAAAACTTGTTTTATGCTGAAATAGCCCTTATTCCCAGGTGGTCAGGGCATGAAAATATTTATGGAGATGTTAAAATAAAGTGGTTTAGTGTCTCCTGAGGGCCGAGGGCGCAAATTGAACAAACAATGTATCGCAAAATGGCATTGAAAAGGCCAGTGTTTGTCAAAGTTGTTAATTTCTACCACGTTTTTTTATTGCTAATAAATTTGCGCTTTGAGTGATGATACAGTCTAATAATAAGACGGAATTAATTTGAAATTTGACCCGAGCGTTAGCTGATTTTTGATTTTGTGTTTCATTGTTGGATTTTTTTCTGTAATGTATTTTTTAAAAAAAAGTATAATTTATGAACTAGCTGTACTAACATAATGGAGCGTAAATAAGTAAGTAGCAGCCCATTAACGTCCCACTGCTGGGCACAGGCCTCCTCACTCCGAGGAGCTGCCCCACTGCGGATTGGCAGGCAGTGCACTCTCTATTCCTTCACTCTAATAGTCCCATGTGACGGGAATCCGACACGACCGGAGAAAGATAAGGTGCAGGACCGACGGCTTAACTCGCTCTCTGAGGCACGAGAAAATCTTAATAGAAAACGCAATATTGGTTTTTGAATTGGCCCAACCCGGGACTCGAACCCAGAACCTCATGTCTGTAGTCGAACATGCTAATCACTTGACCAATGATTCAGTGGAGCATAAATAATCCTAATAAAACGCTTTAAAGATATGATTTTTTAAACCCATTATTCGATAGAGAAAAATACGTGAGATTTTGATTTTAGTGTTAGTAACATGAAATATTTAGTACACACAACCCACAAAATGTCAGTTTTCGTCGAAAATAAAAAGAAAAAGAAAAATCAGTATCCTTTTGCTACAAAAAACTCTGTAGAATTTTTTCCGCCCCATCACCAATGGTGTCATTAGTGCTATCGTCTGTCTTCGTCTTCGGGAGCGGTCTCCTAATACCTTGTATACAAGTATATAAATTTAGTTCCCTCAATCTATGACGCACCCTTCTTTATTCATATTTTATTATCAATTTAACAAAGGTAGACATACGCTGATGTCGGTCTTTCCCATATTTTCACGGGGTAGGGAAATTCGGGTGACACAGCTTGGCATATCTAGTAAAATAATATCATTTTTATTTTATTTTATTTTATTTTACAGTTACACCAACAAAGTAAACACTAATACAAACACTTAAAGACTAGTTATGACAATTGTGCTAAGTGTCACCTCAATTATAGGTATAAACATATATCTAGAAAAGGGAAGTTTAGGCAACAATTATAGTATGACAGTTAAAAAATAAAAATAAAAAGTATCAAGTTAGACTAAAGACTAAATTAGAAATTAAACAAAATTTTTAACTCTGAATTTTGCGCGAATTTTACTTTTAAAACTGATGAGGGGGTCTGAGAATATGTCCGTCTCGGTATCGGTGGTAACAGCAACGTTATATTCTTTAGATATTCTATTTAGTGCAGAATAATAGCCGAGGTTCGTTCGAGCGTATTTTGGGAGAAATGGAGAATATTTGTCACATCGCGGTAGCCTCGCTGGAACAGCAATGTTAGTTTGAGAAAGCAAGTAAGGACTATCAATTATGCTGTTAATGAGTTTGTATAGGAAAGTAACGTCCACTATTTGTCTGCGGTCGCTCAAGGATTCAAGCTTGAAATGGTGCAAACGATCCTCATACCGTGGCAGCTTCTTAGCCATGTTGCAACTGTATGATAAGTGCCACAAGAACCTTTTTTGTACTCTTTCTAAACGTTTTACGTAAATATCATAGTACGGGTTCCACACAACGCTGCTATACTCTAAAATACTGCGCACGAGAGATGTATATAGAGTGATTTTAGTGTGTGGGTGTTTAAACTCTTTGCAATTTCTTAAGACAAATCCTAGTGTTCTGAAGCCCTTGCTCACTATATTGTCAATGTGTATGTTGAATCTTAATCTGCTATCAAGCGTAACTCCCAAATCTCGGATGTGTTCTACCTCAGATAGTAATTCGCAATTAATAAAGTATGACCTAGGCAATGCTATCTTTTTTCTGGAGAAGCGAATAACATGACATTTTTGATTATTCAGGGACATGCCATTCTGACCACACCATGAGACTAAATTATTTAGATCATTTTGAAGTAGATGGTTGTCTTTCATTGAGTTCATCATATCATCAAGATTTTCGAAAACAATGCACTCCATTGCCCTGAAATTTTGCAAAGCGACTAATGTCGATTCACTTATTCCTGCGGTACTTCCACACACACTTCCGTACACAGTTTTGATTTGAAATTCAGCAAAGTGACTACTACGCTTACAGATTTCTGGTTTACTCATATCCCCACGAGATCCCCACGAGATTGATAACCACACGGGGGACATCACCGGGCAAAGCTACTGAAAAAGCATTACGATTTATCTAAAATATATTTAGTTGAATTGAAATTAAGTAAATTGAATGCTATGCTTGCTGATTTCTAGTTTCCCCATTTCCTCACGCAATTAGAAACCACAAGGGCGACATCGCTGGTTACAGGTACCAATACTTAATTTATTTGGTATTTAATGTCTCGTCTTGTCATATTCTCACGTGATCGGGAACTATGCGAATTGACACCAAAGGATACAGCTATTAAAACATATAACAGACACAGGTGACCTATGTCGAACGATGACACATCAACCTACGTGTTTTCCATATATCTCGGGATTTACGGGTCGCGTTATCAAACAATTTAAAAGATAACTCTGACCCTTAAAGAATATAAAGCTGCGACCAACTGTAGATCGACATCAAACAATCGAAGGTTTCCAACTGAGGTGCATCTACACTATTCATCATTAAAATGGGCAAACAATTATTCATATTGCTGGCTATACTCTGCGTAGAGTATGTTACGTCAGCACCAGAAGACTTCCACGTGCCCTTAAACAGGACAACGAGGGGCACCAACACCAACAACCTGGAGTGTACCAATTACGTGAGGAGTTTCCCTAACTGCTGGAGCAAATGCGATGACTACTGCACCCCTTGCTACGGTGAATGCAACGGGAACTGGTGTTCGTGTAACGAGGATATTAGACATCACGGATAGATTGATGATGATATTATTTACATCACATTTGCTTAACTCAATTGTTCGAATAGTTAAATTCAAAGACTAGCGTGAAAACTAGTACCTAAGACCTAGCACATTATGTTTTAACTAATCTGCAATAAAACCGTTAAGCATATATGTATTTTTTACATTTTAATCAAGCTTTTACTTTATAATTTTTTTTGTTGCAAAATTTAAGACTGAAAAACCGAAACCCTTACCTTTATTACCCATATTGAATGTGTTGTTTTGGCGGGTACATTGGATTTGCATATTCGTTCATCGTTTATTCTTCATCCCTTATCATTATTATTACTAGTGAAAAAATAGATATCTGCCGTTTTATTGGATTTCTTTTCATAGTGAACTAAATTATATTTTACAATTCAAGCTCTCATTTAATGTTTATATTGAAGGTAGTGTGAAAAAGTATTTAATCCGCCATTTTGTACCAACCCAAACAAAACAAATATAAATAATAAAATAAACAAAATGAAATAGAATCGTTTAAAAATCTTGCATAAGATCGAAAAAAGAATGACAAATTTTGTCATAGCGCATATAATGAACTATAATAAACAAAAATTTTAACAAAATAAGAACCGCCTTCAAAACGGACTTAGAAGTATATTAATATGCTCTAAATAGGAAGAAATAATTGCGTATTCTTTTATAGTGTTCTTCGTATTGTTATATTCGGAGTTGGTGTGAGCCAGGGAAGATGTTCCCCGGGTGTCCACTTGGCAGCTCTCGCGTCTCCCCCACCTATAGCCTATATATGTAGATACCTCGGCTGACACCGACTCCGAATATAACAATACCAAGAACACTATAAAAGAATACGCAATTATTTTTTCCTTTTTAGAGCATATCGATATATTTGTAAGTCTGTTTTGAAGGCGGTTCTTTTTTTGTTAAAATTTTTATTTATTTTTTTATTTTTAGTGAATCTGAAGTAAACGTGTTGCAATGCAGCAACACATGTAAGCTATTTGATTACAGACACTTATATTTTCTGCCTTAAACCGCACCCTTACTGTAAGCCGTTGAGGAGATCCATTGATCTTCATATTTAACTACGACTAGCACTTGACCATACCGAAGTTACGGTAGGCAACTCAAATATCTGGATAGCCTATAGAAAACTCTGCTGAGTATCGTTGATTTGCTCCTAAGAATTGAAGAGTTCCGTCACTTTGTCATGGATTCTATCATCAGAATCTAACCAAACTATCACAAAACAACCATTGAAGTATATCCTTTCCAATAAAAAAAGAATCATCGAAATCGGTTGGCGTGATCTTGAGTTATTCGTCCATTTGTCGCGCACGTGCTTAATGCAAATTTAACACTTATCCGGTTTTCTCATGGATGCCATCATCAGAACTGGCTTTAAAAAAAATGGGACCCTATGACGAGCAACACCTTTCATTTAAAAAACCAGTCGGGAGATATGAGGTAACAAACATAAAAAAAATACACACGAATTGATAACCTCCTCCTTTTTTTGAAGTCGGTTAAAAAACAACGTATAAACTTTACAACGTATTTTACGAATATTGCATTGACCAAGCAGTATGAAATTGCCCACACTTATAGTTTTTATTGAGGACTGCACAAAAAAAATTACAAATATTTATAATTTTTAAAAACAGTACACACGCATAAACAGTATACTAGCTGAACCCGCCACTTCGTCTGCGTGATATGTTTTTTGGGTAATATTTTCATTAATCTAGGCAAATTGTTTTACAAATAAGAAACACGTATAAATATTACAGTGAGCTATTTGGTATGTATTACTGCAATAACGTGATGGGTCAATAATTAACAACCCTGCAACCTCTGCGGGTGGATTTTCATAGAATTCTTTCTTAGTTGTCCTCTACTCAGCAAAAGGTCTATATTCCTACCAAATTTCAAGTCTCTACCCTTAATGGTTCCAGAGATATCGTGATGAGTCAATAGATACCTGGATATCTCTTATATATACGTCGGAGAATAAGAGAGAACGGAGAAGTATAAAGCACAGGGGCGTAGGGTTCTCCGCAGACATCGTTATTAATTGGATCCATTATTTAATTTCTTATTCTGTGGACATTCGTGGGTAATGTTGGTGCAATCAAACACTTTATTAATTAACTCGGATTATAATGTTCAATCACTTAATGTTCCCGATATCAATTCAAACACTAATAGCTAGGAACGCGGCAGTTCCAACAGTGGACCGCTCCGGTCGAGCACTACTTGACAACTGCCGATAGACCCCCGCCGGACCGCCACCATTAACTTTGTCCACGCCGAAAGATGGCGCCAGCGTTCCACAGACACCTACCCTCCGACATATATATATTACTCATGTGATTCTTCTGCCATACCCAACTTTCACTACCATACATAAGTGTTGGCACCAACACTCCAGCATGCACTGCCAGTCTGGCCCTTTGAGACACCATTTGGCTATTCATAAAGGCGTGGAGAGCACCATTTACCATATTCCCTGCATTCACTCTCCTTTCAATATCACTTTTACATGCTCCATTTTTTGTAAATTTAGATCCCAAGTATACAAATTCTTTCACCTCTTCCACTTGTTCCCCATCTATCAAAATATTGGCATTCATCATCGATTCATCTTTTTCAAAAAGCATAACTTTCGTTTTGTTTAGGTCCGCATAGTTTGTTGTTACATTCACATTAAAGTAACATCACGGTCAAGAGCTAGCTTGTTTGACCATTAAAAAAAAGGTAGAACTTTTTGTAAAACTTTTGATGGCAATGTTTGACGGGAAGGAAGCGGGTAAGAGCTAGTATATAATAATAGTATTTATTATAAAGACAATGAAATGATCTACTAAATTATCGTCTCGAAAAAGTTACTGTGCATATGGTAAAGGTTATCAAATGCTACATACATTTGATAACAGTTGAACATATTTACCTATTATTTATAGGCTGTAATCTCTCCTGATGGTAGGTGATGATACAATTTATAATGGAAGCACGATAACCTGGTAAGATTAACTTATTTAATTAGGCGTACGAAAATAAGTAGACTCGCTTGATGCTTTTACTTTCGTCAGTCGAATTTATTCCTTTTGCATGTTAATAGCAATAACTTCGCAATTACTTTTGATAGAATAAATAGTTGTAGAATTATATTAACTGTATTAACTGCGCGTATTTTTGAAATAGTTAGCCACTTGGGTCTTCGTATAGTTTTTTTTCATTAAAGGCTTTCAAATTTTGTCAAAATTATTTACCTATCTAATTTCAAAAAAATACTAGTAGATACTCAAGCTATTTACTGTATTTCTTATGATATAGTTCGTAAATAATAAGATAACACAAAAATACAATAAATTTCACTAATCGGTGTTCATAAAAGTACACTTAGGTCTTTTTTAAGCAGCGTTGTACTGTTTATGGGACAACCTGTAGATGTATCTTAAAAATATTTGACGGTTTCTGACAAGTCAAAGCTATTTTCTAATTTGTCTCAGTCTGGACTGGTGAGACATCGCTGTGTAGAAACCATAAGGGGTGAATTGCCTCTTATCAGATTAGTGCGCTTTGAATATCAACTGTATCATCAGGAAAGATCATAGCCAAGCGCTTAGTTGTTAACTGTGAGCCCCTTCGTCAGCTCAAATTTGCAGAAATAAAATGCCACTCAGATTCTTCATCCAACGCTCCGCCATCTACTTGTCACCAGAACTGTTGTTCAGCAGGAACGTTAACGCCGAATTGGCTTTCTATTGTGTCATGTTTGCGACTGGCAAACGTGCACTACTGTGACAAGTAAACGACGTTGGTTGATTCTTTATTTCTTAATAAATATCTCTTATGATTGGGGTTCTAAAATTTGTCAATCACAGGGTTTACATTAATTTCGCAAACAACTTTATTCTTGGAAATGACAATCATACAAATATATATGCTATAGTCAACAAAACATTCCTTATACGATTTTACTGATTTATATATATGTCGGAGTGCAAGAATCTGTGGATCGCTGGTCCGTGTGTAATAGTCTGTGGAACGCTGGCGCCATCTTTGTGTCGGCGTGGGGGCAGAGTCAATAAATGGCGGTCCGGCCCGTCTCTCGGCAGTTCTCGAGCGGCGGTCGGCCGGAGTGGTCGACTGTTGAAACTGTCGCGTTCCTAGCTATTATTGCTAATGAGTTTGTGTAAATTGATATCGGGAACATTAAGTGATTGAACATAATAATCCGAGTTAATTAACAAAGTGTTTGATTGCACCAACATTACCCACGAACGAAATTAAATAATGGATCCCATTAATGACGATATCGGCGGAGAACCCTACGCTCCTGTGCTTTATGCTTCTCCGTTCTCTCTTATTCTCCGACATATATATTTGTTAACCTTTTGCATATTCTTGGAGACGGTATACCAGTGGATTATGTATTATTATAATGAATACCTTTATAACAGTCATAATATGCTCACCTACCAATGTGAATTGATATTGTAATGATGATGGTAACAAAATACCCGATTGAGTTTATCGTGGACTCTTCTCAGATCAGGGCACGAAGGAATCCTTGTAACTTTAGATTTTAAGTCGTTCTTGAGTACCATCATTAGAGGTACATTTAGAATTAGAATGTGGAAAAGAAAAAAATATTTTTTGACGATTCAAAAGTGCTGTAATATGCCTACATGAATAAAGATATTTTGATTTGATTTGAAGTCAGAGCAGGTTGCTATTACCTATATATATGAAGATAGATAGCACTGTTTCTTTGTATCATCAAAACACGTTGACTGAAATAATAAACGCTGCAGGCGGTACATCGAAAACAAGCTTTGATCAAATACAACCTCTGTAATGCATAATTAACTAGATGAAACTGGATATATTTTGCTGTAGCTCAATCTTTATATGATATTAGCTGACTCTACAGACTTTATTCCGTATTTTTGAAGAGGGATTCTGGATTAGACCAATCCCTCCAGGCTCAGTGGACTGTATAAGGTTCTTAGAGCTTCAATCTTTAGTTCATCGTGATTCGGGTCGTCTGTGCTCAGTGATTCGGTGATAATATTCGCTTATACATTAAAAAAATTGAAATATACAATTTTAATACGAAAAATGAAAAACAAACTTGTAATTCCATATTTCAGAGTGAAAACGGTTCAATAATCACTTGTCGGGTTGAGCATACGCATTGTTTATAAGATACCGCAATCAGTTTTAGATTTATTTTATTTTTTAGAGGCGCCATCTTTACGGACAGTTTTACAAATTGAATACTTTTTATCGCTAAGTCAAATCAAATACTTTTTATCGCTAACACATACATACATAGCATCACGCCTCTTTCCCGTAGGGGTAGGCAGAGACAACATCCTTCCACTTGCCACGATCCTTGCATATCTACTGCGCTTCTTTCACTCTCATTAAACCCTCACTCACACATTGTAACATACAAAATTATTTTTAAAAGAGTAACCATTCAGTTTCTTCTTCCCAGCGGAATAAACTTTCAGTCCTGGTTACTGACGATTTTCATTTGATGCTAACAATTTGCAATTAGTAATAGGATCTATTCTATTCGGGAGTCTCAGGCCAATGTAACGATGCATACTATGGGGGAGGCCTTTTATCAATTCTCCCACTCAGTATGCACATTCGACCGTGACGAGTGGGAGATGAGGCGAGTGCGGGTGCTGAGGATGGCCGGTGGATGACCAAACAGAGTTAGTCGTTTTACTGGTTATTATATGAATAATTTTGTTGGTATTCCGACACGGGATCAAGCGAGATGTTGCAAACACTTAGCTTCTTATAAGGTGACATATAATTAGTAATATAGAGCATAATATGTTAAATATTTATTTGTATCACGAATTAACTTTAATCGCTGACAATTATTATAAACCAATATGTTACAATAGCAGGGCGGGATTTAGAGGTTTGGGGAGCTCCTTAAGTGAGGTGCTCCCATAATAGGGTCTTCGTACCTAATAAAAAAAATGGACATGTTATTATTTTAACAAGATCAAAATACTGCGTCGATTACTCTAAATCTCAGATTTTAAGAGAAAAGAAAGCCCAGTAGAAGTGTTTCAATCAAATTCGTGGGGTCCTTATTTATTTATTTATTTTACAAAATTCACAGCCCTCTTAAAACTAACATATAATCTAATTAAATTAACTTAAGGCCAATTAAGGATTTTACATTTGTTTGTTCTACTAATAAGCGCTAGAGAGATTGCGCGTGGGTGTGACTCTGTCTATGAAAGTGTGTGTGTGTGTGTGTGTGTGGGTGTGGGTGTGGGTGTGGGTGTGTGTGTCTGGAGTATGTGTTATGTAATGAAAAAAATACAAATACAAGCTACCTACTCACTTTTTAAATTCATTAATTTTATTAATAATATTAAACCAAAAACATACGCCATCGATCTTAGAAAAGTGATTTGGCTCAAATATAAAGTTCGTATTTTGATTTCTTACATCGATATGCACTGCTGAAATTTGTTTCAACCGTTATCTTCCATTCAATGAACTAAATAGTAGATTTCTTGCCATTGCATTTGCAATCAAAATAAGCAATGAGATCTTTGAAGTTTGTGGACGCGATTGCAACGAATTATCTAAAACAGATTTGTATCTGTGTGTGTGTATAACAAATATATAGAATATCATAGTAGATATTTGAAAATTCTCTAAGCTATTTTCACAATAAATTGTTTTTTTAAAATCTCGACAAAAAAATGATTTGTGGTCAATAGATAAAGGGGCCTAAAGATCTCTAAATCTGGCCCTGTACATTAGAATAGTTACTACGGTGGTTAAGTTTTGTTAATATTTTTGAAGTTCCACTAAACTAGTCGATCTTGTCCGATACTTATGTCGTTGTATTTCCAGCAATTTAAGCAAAACTGTGACGTGCTGTATACATATATCATCCTCACGATTATTCTATCTATTGGTGAATATAATGTAGATATCAGCCATTTTGCTGCAACAAACTGTCGCAGAAGCTAACGACCATAGTTTGACATGGTTTTCTTTTATCTTTTCTTGTAAAACACTTTAGAAATGCCCCACTTTCTAACTACCCGCAAGCCTTACAAACTAGTCAAGTTTCAGCGCACTTTGATTACTTGTTCCGGCAACCTGCTCGCTTGAAGGATTAAAATTTAGTTATAAACGTTCATTGGTAAATTTCTACGCATTTGATGTTCTATATGTCGGAGAATAAGAAAGAAGGAGAGAAGTATAAAGCCTAGGGGCGTAGGGTTCTCCGCCGACATCGTCATTAATGGCATCCATAATTTCCAGACTGTGGGCGTTCGTTGGGTAATGTTGTTGCAATCAAGGTAAGTAGCAGCCCATTAACGTCCCAATGGGCACAGGCCTCCTCGCTCATGTGAGAGAGGATTTTTAGAGCATAGACCCACCACGCTGCTCCAGTGCGGATTGGCAGGCACAGTACACAAGTGCACTCTCTATTCCTTCACTCTCATAGTCCGACATGACGGCAATCCGACACGACCGGAGAGAGAGATCAGGCGCAGGACCGACGGCTTAACGTGCTCTCCGAGGCACGGGGGTGAATCACACCGCCAACTTCCCAACTTCGGGCAAATATTGAGAAAATCTTAATAGAAAACTCAATATCGATTTCGAACTGGCCCGACCCGGGACTCGAACCCAGGACCTCATGTCTGTAGTCAAACATGCTAACCACTAGACCAATGAGGCAGTCAAACACTTTATTAATTAACTCAGATTATAATGTTTAATCACTTAATGTTCCCGATATTAATTTACACAAACTCATTAATAATAATAGCTAAGAACGCGCCAGTTTCAATATTCGACCGCTCTGGCGGACCGTCACCCGAGTACTACCGAGAGAAGTGCGCCGGACTACCACTATTGCACTGCGACATATATAATTTATTTATTTACTAATTGTTTCCTGGTCTGATTCCGGTAGTTTTTGAGTTTACCTCGCAAAAGGAACACATACCGAATTTCAAGTTAATTGCATGAATAATTTTGGATAGTATAGTATATATCCATATCGTCACTTGCCATTAGATGAGATAACAGTCCAACTTTGACATGTCAGTAATAAAAAATTAAACATTCATAAGTATGAAAAAAGTAATCTAAACAATTTTATTGACTTTATATATCTTTTATATTCATTTGACTTTGTTACATAAGGTAAGGTAAGTAGCGACCTATTAAAGTCCCATTAGTGTATACAAACCTTCAAAGGTGAGAGGTTTTCGGTGCATAGACCCATCAGACTGCCCCACTGCGGATAGCAGGCTAGACATTCCCCAAAGTTTCTTCACGATGTTTTCCTTCCCCAACTCTCCCCTCTGAACGAGAATATACGCGTCTTACCATTAGGTCATCATGACTAATATTGACTTCCTTTGATATCCGTTTGATTTTGTTACCTAATCATGTGATATCCATTATCCATTACATATTCGTTTCATATCTGTTTGATTTCGTTTCATATTCATTAGATACTCCTTTAATATCCGTTCGATTTTGTTTCATGTTAATTATATTCTGGTTTCATTTCTTTTCATATCCACTACATATTCGTTTCATATCTGTTTGATCTCGTTTCATATTTATTTCATATTCGTTTCATATCCGTTTGATTCTGTTTCATGTCCATTACATATTCGTTTAATATCTGTTTGATTTCGTTTTGTATTAATTATATACTGGTTTCATTTCTTTATATATTCGATTCATATTTGCTTGATTTCATTTCATATTCATTAGATATTCCTTTGATATCCTTTCGATTTCGTTTCATGTTAATTATATATTGGTTTCATTTCTTTTGATATCCATTACATATTCGTTTCATATCCGTTTGATTCTGTTTCATGTCCATTACATATTCGTTTAATATCTGTTTGATTTCGTTTTGTATTAATTATATACTGGATTCATTTCTTTATATATTCGATTCATATTTGCTTGATTTCGTTTCATATTCATTAGATATTCCTTTAATATCCGTTCGATTTTGTTTCATGTTAGTTATATATTGGTTTCATTTCTTTTCATAACCATTACATATTTGTTTCATATCTGTTTGATCTCGTTTCATATTTATTTCATATTCGTTTCATATTCGTTTGATTCTGTTTCATGTCCATTATATATCTGTTTGATTTCGGTGCATATTCATTATATAATATTCGTTTAATATCCATTTAATTTCGTTTCATGTTAATTCGTTTCATTTAATTACAAGATAGAGCTGTAGATAGAAATGTATCGCTTTTTGTTTAGACAAATAGAGCAAAGTTTGGGCAACGCGAGTGACCCCGCCATACATCACACTCCCCCGTTGCGTGTCCCCCTGACAGGCCGCCACGCCGGACGCTCCTTTGTGCAAAGGAAGTTTTATGAAGATTGCTCGAGCACGGAATATTGTTATGAGGAAACCAATATTTTGTTTTCCCCAGTTTTCTCGCCGATTTTTCCCCTACGTTTTTCGTGTCAACGTCGTTAGGGAATTTGTCGCGGAAAATTCCTCTTAATAGCTTTCTGTTTATTTACTACCGCATACTTTTCTAATTTAAAGCGAAATTATCTATCGTCTTTTATCATTTTAGTGTAGCCAAGACCAATATGGCTTGTTGCTATGATTTCACTTACATCGTGGTTACATAAAAGAACACAATGTCTATTTATTACATTATTGTTACCATTTGGCACCTTTTTAAATAGTCGTCTAACTCATTTTTTAAAAACTTTTATTGCGACTGCATTGACTATGATGATAAAATCTATGATTGTAATGCTATAATCCAAATGGAATTCTCTATGTAATTTGAAGATATTTTTACTAAATGACTGAAGTATATGTTTTGCCAAAAGAATTGCTGTGGCTGTAAATTTAAAGATATTGAAATATTGATAAAAACAATTGCAAACCTAAAGCAGATCATGGAAACGTTTGTAACAGTGTGTTTCTATCTCCTGTGACTATAACTAATGCTAGCTAATTTACCAATAAATAAAATGTAGACGATACGCTGAAAGCTTGTGTACAAGAAAATAAGATTTATAACAGCATTAGTGAAGGGAGCTCCCTAGTTCTATAAATTAATTACGTAAGCGCTGTGACTATTAGCGTGTGATTTGAGTGTATCGATTTATTACTAGACGGCGGTGCAAAGTCTACTCTAGTCATCTTTTTAAAAGGAAAGACAGATGTAGATATATGAAGTGGACTAAACTTATATAGCACTGTAATAAACTTAGAAGGAGGACATAAACACGCAGATATTTTGAGATAGACACAGATAGTTTTATAGAGAGATATATTCTTTATTGCACACTAAACACTTACGATTACAGTTTAATAAAATAAGTACAATAGGTGATCTTATTGCTATATAGCTATTTCTTTTAGACGAACAGATATTATAAGTGTATAAGTGACGTTATTATTAGTGGTTTCTGTTATGTCAATCCAAAGAATTACTTGAAAACCAGCGTTGGGCTAAAGTCCAACATTAGTAGCTGAGCTGTGCTCCCAAGGTCGGTGTTACACTTAACTATAGTAAAATTTTATCTATAATGTATCTAATATACATATGTATGGTAGTGAAAGTTGGGTATGGCAGAAGAATCACAAAAGTAAAATAAATGCGGTAGAGATGAGAGCGTTGAGAAGCATGAGTGGATTAAAACTGAGTGACAGAGTGAGAAATAGTGTGATAAGAGAACGTTGTGGTATAAAAGAAGACGTAGTGACTAAAATTGAAAAAGGTATGCTTAGATGGTTTGGGCATGTAGAGAGAATGAATGAAAGGAGACTGACAAAAAGGATTTATGAGTCAAGAGTGAATGCGAAAGTTGGAAGGGGAAGACCAAGGCGAACGTTCCTGGACCAAATCCAGGACATTTTAAATAACGGCCAGGTCAAGAGTACTCTAAACCGACGAACTTGTATGAAAGGTTTAATGAGAATGAAAGAAGCGAAGGAGATATGCAAGGATCGTGGCAAGTGGAAGGATGTTGTCTCTGCCTACCCCTATGGGAATGAGGCGTGATGTTATGTATGTATGTATCTAATTATATTTGTCTTTTGTATTGTGTATTGCTGTAAGTGTGACTGAATCGAATAAAAGGTTTTTTTATTTTATTATTTACAATACAGATACATGTGGATAGAATTCCTTAAAAATATTCTCCCAAAAATCAAATGTTTCAGCGTCTGGTGCTACTCCCGCTGTCAGATTCTCACCAATGTCCATATAGTTTTGTTCTTCAATTGTATATGGTAACCATTTCCCATCGAATGTGTCATCTGGCGTTGGATCTCTATAAAAATAATGTAATTATCACCTAACGGATTGGATTTCAAATTTTATTTAACTCGTTTGAGAAGTACTTGCCAATGTTAATATTATATATATCGGCGCGACATTCGATGGACATGTTTTAAAAAGAATTATTACGGTGACATTTATAAAATATTCAGGCAAATTACGATTGTAAACAAATTATCGTGCCATTTTTACCATTTCAATACTTAAACTAGAAATTCAAGAACGTGCAACGATCCTATAAATATACCTGCCCGACCGGCGAGCATTTTGCCTAGGAAGAGGCAGCCCAAACACGTCCTTGACGACCCAGACGACCAAATTACTATTGACAACGGCCCGTACACTGACACACACACAAACAGGGTCTTCGCCGGCGAAGACAAGGTCCCCGCTATCTGACGCACCCCGCCGCGGCCCCCAGTCGCGGACCCATGGGCGTCAAGACTAAGCACCTGTCCGATTATACTTTTCAGCAGCAGCAAACGTTGCTCTAAGCCTAGGTCCGAGCCTCGCAGGAGGCGCCCTTAGAGCAACGTTTCCCCCACGACGCAGCAGGGTCCTTCCGTGCCTACCCCTCGGCAGAGCTTCTGCGCTCGCCACCCCTCTCGGTTACGCTGTCAAATCCAGTAGGGCTAACAGCAACTACACACTTCGAAAAAAGTGCATACCATGTTGCAAAACGATTAAACAAAGATCAAAATAACACGTGGAGTTTTCTTTGGAAGGTAAAAAGAATGAGTTATCATAATGTAGCCAACAATTGCCTACGCCACGTCTTTTGAAAACACTTCTGTAGAACCCCCACCGTCATATAAGTAATTAATGCAAATGGTAAAATTAGATTTACAATATAAAAAATATGTATTTGGCGATATTCGCAAATATACCAAAACGGTCCATAAAAAAATTAAAAAGTTTTAATTATGCTTACCCATATTTAGCGAAATTTGTCCATAACTTTGTTACTTTAACAATCATCTTGAAGGCAATCGAATCCATAGCGATATTTTGATTAAAAATTTTAACCGGAAAAAGATAGGGCAGATCGTCTCCATGGCAAACAATTGTTTTGTTTTTAAATAAATCTGAAATACCGAACAAATGAACGAAGAAATTCCTTTCAGACTTGCATGAGAACTTGTAGAAATACAGTTTGTTTTCATTTCTCTTTGCTGTGATTTTTTGCCAAACAATGGATGGATAAATAAAATTGTCTGCGGATACATAATTTATTAACTCGTTCAATGTATTGTCTGACACTTCCCGCTGTTTAAAATAGAAATTTTTAAATTTTTTTCCAACTTCCATTTGTACCGTTAAGGGTGAATGAATTTCGATTGGCTTAGGAACGAAATATTCGTTGAATTTATTTGACTGTTCGTAGCAATTTTTGATATCAACAGCACCTGCTAAAAATATAACTCCCTCATCTTCTGTATATCCATTCATTACATCTATTCCTTTATGAATGCCTTCACGTAAAACATCATAAACATCGCCAAAGAAAAATCGTTCAATGTCAGGATATTCCTTTTCACTTACAATACCAAAAGATGCACTCGGATACTCTTTTATATTCTCTATTAGAGTAAGTTTTATTTGTTTGTTAATGAGATTTTCAACAGGCTGTGATTTAAAATACTCATATATTTCTGAATCATCATTAGACGTGCAACCTAGTTTTTTAGCTAATGCTATTCCCCTTTCACGAGGTAAAAATACATTTGGCAACCAACACGTGGCTATACCACTTTGTATGATAGCTCTTTTAAACAAATTCTTGCTTATAGGTGACATACAATGAAAGGAAACACATCCACCTCCTGCACTTCCACCAAAAATGGTAACATTTTTTGGATCACCACCAAATTTTTCTATATTTTTATTTACCCAACGTAATGCAGCCACCTGCTCTTTAATTCCAGCGTTACCTGGTATGTCTTTTGTATGAAGACAAAGAAAACCAAGTACTTCTAGTCTGTAATTGATTGTAACGAGAATAACGTCTTGTCTCACTAGGAATTCTGGTCCATACAAGTCATCATTACCACTTCCATTCACTAACCCTCCACCATGAATCCAAAACATCACTGGTAGTGCTTTATTTGGGTTTAGTTGAGGCGTATATACATTGAGATATAAACAGTCTTCACTTCCTTGTATTTTTTTATTGTAATTATCATATTGATAGCAAATTGGCCCAAATTCTTTCGCAAGACGCACACCTTTCCAAGGTTTCGGTGGTTTTGGAGCCTGTAAAATGTGAAGAAAATAATAAGAATCTGGTTTTATATTGCGGTTAGCGTTTAAGACTTTATTACAGATTATTTATGCCAGGTCAGTTCTAACGGTGGTTCAGCTGGAGTCGTGCAGCCCTTACATGGACTGGTTTCACCAGAGATTTTATTGGAGTATTTTGAGGAAAATTCTCTGAAGAGTGCAAAGCAGGAGCTTGGCACACTACATTTTGTGCGTCATAAAATCTAATATCACTTGGGTTCAAAATATGATAAAACAAGTATTATATTTGACGATTACAAAGTTCTGTAATTAGAATATGGATTTTTTTGATTCGATATTTTAGGCTTTTCACGAAATACCTTACTTGCTATCGGAGTCTAAATTATAACCTATAAAAAGAATAATTTAGGTTAGGAATTAACATAAAGTATTAAATTTGGCACACTTACTTGAAATCGTAGTTCACCAAGAGGGGGTTCTGCGTAAGGAATCCCTTTAAAGCTGAAGTAAGTCCCTCCGTATTTATTGACCTCCTTTGTCCCTTCAATTATACCCTCTGTTACTTGTACTCTTGACATGGCTTTCACTTTTGCAAAAATGGTATTTCTTTTGAATATCTCTTCGAAAAATGTATGTTTTGAACCTTTTGGACATTGAATTACATTTTGAAGTACATGAAATATATTTCAACTATTGTTTAACTATACTGAGTTTGAAGTAGATGCTGGCTTTTTTTTAATATCACTTCTATCATACTTACCGTACTTTTCCTGTGTGTTTACATTCGAAGCACTATTTGTTAATATAATTGTATAGCATTACTAGACGTTCTATACTGATTTTGTTGTCCCTATTTTGTATTATCTCATAAATCAAATGGAGTTTATTTATCAATGTAAATACATGGTATCAGTAACTGATTATTTCAAGTACAATATTAATAACAAAGTAAAAGATAAGTCTCTATTTTTATCTTTAACTAGTTTATCTCGATCATCTTGTTAATGGAGGCTATTGTATAATACGTGGGTTTTGACGAATAATTTTTTTTAATAATCAAAGCAAGAGGTGATTTAATATTTATTAAAGTGTTGAACTATTCAGATTTGATAGTCGTGATGGCTTAGTAGATACGTGAACTCTTGCTCAGAGAATCACTTTTTTGAATCCATTGCAAGCAATACTAAAGTTAATTATTATTAAAATCTTAAGTGGCTTGTTGTTGAAACATCGTGATGGGTTTAAGCGCCAAAACCCCTGTCTGCTATGAATAAGGCGACTTTTGCCCAAAAGTATAATTTTTAAACTTTAACCAACGAAAATTATTAATACTATTAAAGTTTCACATTATAGAATCATTATAAATAAATAATTTCATATTTAGTAGAATTAAAAAATAACGTATATCTTAACCCTACATCAAAGTAAGGTAAGAAGTATCATGTAAACGTCCCACTGCTGGACACAGGCCTCTTTACTCATAGGGTTTTAGAGCATAGACTCATCACACTGAATTTGCAGCCTACAAATACCTTTTACGACGAAGGTTTTCTTACGATGGATTCTTGTACCGAAAAGTATAATGGATTATTTATTGCTGAGATTGATCTGATGGCAAGTGATGATACAATCTAAGATGGAAGCGCGCTAATCTAGAAAGAGGCAATTTACCTCTTATGGTTTCTACACAGCAACGTAAAAAGTAGTAAGTAGCAGCCCTTTAACGTCCCACTGCTGGGCACAGGCCTCCTCATTCCGAGGAGCGAGGGTTTTTAGAGCATAGACCCACCACGCTACTCCACTGCGGATTGGCAGGCATAGTACACAAATGCACTCTCTATTCCTTCACTCTCATAGCTCGATGTGACGGGAATCCGACACGACCGGACAGAGATCAGGCGCAGGAACGACGGCTTAACGTGCTCTCCGAGGCACGGGGGTGGATCACACCGCCAACTTCCCAACTTCGAGCAAATATTAAGAAAATCTTAACAGAAAACTCAATATTGATTTTTGAATTGGCCCGACCCGGGACTCGAACCCCGGACCTCATGTCTGTAGTTGAACATGCTAACCACTAGACCAATGAGGCAGTTTACTAGAACACAATTACACTGCAACGTAATAGAACACAAATATCTTTACTTGGCGGTTCATCTTTGATAATAGCCGGCCACGGCCGAAGCTTCCCACCAGTCCAGACTAAAAGAGATAAGAGCGTTGAGAAGCATGAGTGGATTAAAACTGAGTGACAGAGTAAGAAGATGTAGTGACTAAAATTGAGAAAGGTATGCTTAGATGGTTTGGGCATGTAGAGAGAATGAATGAAAGGAGACTGACAAAAACGATTTATGAGTCAAGAGTGAATGCGAAAGTTGGAAGGGGAAGACCAAGCCGAACGTTCCTGGACCAAATCCAGGACATTTTAAATAACGGCCAGGTCAAGAGTACTCTAAACCGACGAACTTGTATGAAAGGTTTAATGAGAATGAAAGAAGCGAAGGAGATATGCAAGGATCGTGGCAAGTGGAAGGATGTTGTCTCTGCCTACCCCTATGGGAATGAGGCGTGATGCTATGTATGTATGTATGTAGTCAAGCGATTACTTACTGCATGAAATAGCAAAGATCAATCAAGCACTAAACAAGAATCCAGACACACAAATCATTAAGCAGTCATAGCTTTTAAATTACATAATATTACACAACATTAGTTATTTCACAGTGTTAACAATTGCACAATGTTTATACACTATATTATAACACTTACTAGTGACCGCTGTTAACGTGATCTGAGATAACAAAAGAATGAATCATCAACTGAGAACTAGTCTTTATATATAAACCTATATTCCTATGACGGCCTTGCTGGCGTAATGGTGTGTATAATCGCTTCACAAGCAGATATCCTAGCTTCAATTCTTGCAGAGAACATTTCGTATTTTCTAATTTGTCTGGGTATGGACTGGGCTGGCTTCGGCAGTTGCTAGTTTATGACCAGCGAAGACGTGTCGCCAAGCATAGAGATTTGTGCTCCGACGATACAGTGAAGAAACCTCAAAGGTGAAATTTCCTCTATCCAGATTATCACGCTTCCATCGTAGACTCTATCGTCATTTACCAACAGATGTAATCACCGTAAAGCGCTAACCTGTCAGCAATAAAACAAAATATGTAACGATATTCTTATGTTGTCACGATACATTATTATTATGTTGTTACTGTTCCGAATATATCAAATACTAGAGGCCCGTCCCGGCTTCGCACGGGTTGACAAATATTATGAAAAAGTGTGATTCCTAATACTAAAACTAAGTAGCTCTGAAAAGAACTTTTTAAGTGAAGCATAAAAATATGTTCAAAAAACTCAAAATTTTCAATGTCGCTTGCGTCCACTGCGTAAGGTAACCTAGTTCAGAATGCTGCACCCCTTTCCCCCGCACTGCTCCTCTCTCGTCGAGTTACTTACTCGATGCGCTGCGTGGCGGCCGCCGCCGGCATGTATTTTTATTCTAATTTCATGATATCTTCTGAATGGAATATCCGATTTCAATAATTCAAGAATTAATCGTCAGTTATTGAGACATACTTGATTATTAAATTATTTATTTGGATAAAAATATAAATGGTATGGATAACACGGTCTAATTTTGATCGGCATTTCTATCAATTTGTTGAATGTAACGAAGTAGTTATGGTGACGTAACTACAATAGTTAGACATATGGTCTCGAGAAGTTTTTGTAGATATTGATATATTCTATAATGTTCTCGAACATTTTTTTGTCCTATCATTAATACTCTTCACATAGTATGCGATTATAGACATTTTCTGGCTAATTTGTATACACCTTCGGTTGGTTTTAATAGGAATTTCTAAAGATTTCTATAGTAATCTAGTGCCAAATATAGCCTATGTTGCTCAGTGATAATGTAGCTTTCTAATGAAAAAAGAATTATTAAAATTGGCCCAGTACTTTTTGAGTTTATTCGTTACATACAAAAATACAAATCTTTCCTCTTTATAATATTAGTGTAGAAATACTCTTTTCATTGTTATTGCTGAAAGGTTGTATCAAGGTAAGTGATGATTTTTAGCTAGGTAAGAAACCATTTACCTTTTATCGTACAGATCACACCAGAAAGTAAATACTGACCACGCATTTTTCACAATATTTGAACATCAAACTTGATGATAATATTTCAGATATAAATCATTTTTCTAAATATTCTTTGAGTTTCTCTACACACCAGCGCTCTATTCCAAGCCTTTAATCTCTCTCAAATAAAAGTTTTGTGTTGGTTATGCAAAAAGCTCTTCACGGCATCCATCACCTCGTTATCGTGTTCGTACCAGTTTTCCTTTATCTATTCTTTCGATTTGGGGAACAGATAAAAATCGCTAGGCTTCAGATCTGGCGAATAAGGAGGCTGGTCAACCAATTCGAAGCCAGCTTGTTGAATGGCAGCCATCGCAACTGCCGTCCTGTGCGCGGGTTCGATGTTGTGGTCAAACAGCAGGCTCCTTCAAAATTTCCCTCTCCTTTTCATAAAGCTGCATAATATTGGCCTGTATTAGTGGTTATACGGTCAAGGTAATCAATCTAAAATGTCCATTCTGGGTCCCAAAATATTGAGGCCATAACCTTGCCAGCCGATGCCACGGCAGGAAACTTCTTCGCGGTCGGCGATGATGATCAAAATGATAGATCCATGTTTCCTCTATTGTTAGGAATCGAGACAAAAAGTTTTCAGAATCTTCTTGTAACTTGTCCAACGATATCTTCGAAATGTCTAGTCCATTTTGTTTCTGACTGTTGGTTAACATTCTCGGCACCCATCTTGCGGGGACTGTTCTCATATTCAAAGACTGTTTCAATATAGATTTAATACTTCCACATTAAAAGTTTCTTGAATTAAGTAAAAAAAAAAAAAGTAAGTAGCAGCCCATTAACGTCCCACTGCTGGGCACAGGCCTCCTCACTCCGAGGAGCGAGGGTTTTTAGAGCATAGACCCACCACGCTGCTCCACTGCGGATTGGCAGGCATAGTACACAAGTGCACTCTCTATTCCTTCACTCTCATAGTCCGATGTGACGGGAATCCGACACGACCGGAGAGAGATCAGGCGCAGGACCGACGGCTTAACGTGCTCTCCGAGGCACGGGGGTGGATCACACCGCCAACTTCCCAACTTCGGGTAAATATTGAGAAAATCTTAATAGAAAACTCAATATTGATTTTTGAATTGGCCCGACCCGGGACTCGAACCCAGGACCTCAAGTCTGTAGTCGAACATGCTAACCACTAGACCAATGAGGCAGTTAAATTAAGTATTGAATTAAGTATTAGATGGTAACTCTTTGATCGCTTAGTAAAATTTTCTCGACCTTCGCAACATTTTCTTGGGTGACTGATGTCGATGGACGACAGCAGCCAAATTGAGAAGCCCACCTTTTGACAGTGGAATACAGCGGAGTAGACTTTCCTAATTTTTCCTCTAAATCGCAATGAATCACTTGCGTCGTTATCTTTTTTAAACAGAGGTATTTAACAATGCCTCGCACTTCGTTTTTCTCCATTTTCGAGAACACGTTCCGACACGAAGCAAAGAAATGACTACATTCAGAAGAAATAAAAAAGAATCGAAAACTTTTTACTTTACTAATATTACAAATATGTATCTGAGCTTTGCCTGCTAGTATTTATATTTCTTACAAAGGAGTATGTCGTTCTCACTACTTTTTGATCTCTCCTCGTATTTATATAGAGACGAAATCATGTTAGTATACCCACATTCTTTATAGCGAGGTGTTCACTTTACGATACAGATAAAGCCGTATGCTTTTAAAGTGCACTTCGACGTTAAAAGTGATCTCCATTGAAGCCTCCTTTGTATCCTTCCTGTGAAATATCTCACTATACATAGTTAATAGGATAGCAATCTATATAGCCTAGTCTGTGAACGCTATTTTTTTGCAAAATATCATCAATGCGTCCTTTTTATTTAAATGTCCCTTTATAACTCTAGAATGGCATAAATATGTTAGCGCGACGGTGTTCTTAGTCAAAAAACTTGTTACAATTACTGTTAAGGGTCAGTTCATTATGGGAACAATATTAAACATTATTCGATTATGAAGGTAGTTTAATAAATATTGTCAACTGTTTAGTAATTACGCTCGGTTGTTATAAATAAAGCCGACCTATATAATGACTTTAGTACTCGAGGTGTTACGCAGGTTGGATCTATTTAAAAGACACTGTTATTATAATAAGACTTATTTGGAAGACCGTTACGTCTTCTTTGGTGATGAATCTACCGATGACTGCCTCATTGATTTAGTGGTTAGCATATTCGAACATTAGGTCCTGGGTTCGAGTACCGGGTCGGGCCAATTCAAAGATCGTTATTGAGGTTTCTATAAAGATTTTCATAATATGCCTTGGAGAGCACGTTAAGCGGTCGGTCCTGCGCCTGATCTCTCTCCGGTCGTGTCGGATTCCCGTCACATCAGACTATGAGAGTGGAGGAATAGAGAGTGCACTTGTATACTATGCCTGCCAATCTGCAGTGGAGCAGTGTGGTGGGTCTTCGCTCTAAAAACCCTCGCTCTTCAGAGTGAGGAGGCCAGCAGTGGAAAGTAAATGGGCTGCTACTTACTTTCTTACATCTTTCTAACTATAGCTAGGATGGCCTAGTGGAAAGACTTCATCATTGAGCTTTCCATGGAGCGAAAATATCGTAAGAACCTCCCGGGAGAACTTTGGTATATGTGTAACCTACTAATTAGTAGTGGAGCAGCGTGATGGGTCTATGCTTTCAAAACTATGTCCATAATGAGTAAGAAGGCCATTATCCAGCAGTGACACCTTAATGGACTGCTACTCACCTTTTTCTTTTACCAAAACATAATCGTATAGAAAGTTGTGTCATTTTCGCTGAAAGTTATCTTTCTAAGCTATTTTTAATATCCGGTACGTTGTATGACACATTCCGCGTGTGTTTTCTCGTATAAGACTTTATAGTTTACCACCTCACTTGAGAAGGTTATAAGGAATTTTTAAGTACACTTTACCGCTTGTTAAATTCAATTACATTTCTCGGTGCTACTTATGTCAAAGCGAATTAAAATATTCTTTATTCAAGTAGGCTCAAAACACAATTGAATCGTCAGTAGTCTGTCCGTTTGTAACACATCTACCGCCGGCTCGAAAAGTCATTCTCAACGGTTACTCATTTAACCTCAGCAGAGTTACTCAACAGGTGGGCCTGAAAATGAACATGGATAAGACGAAAATGTCTAATATCCATGTACCGCCACACCCAATCATCGTTGAGAATTCAGCTCTCGAAATTGTTGACGAGTACACATACCTGGGACATATAGTCCAGCTAGGTAGATCCAATTTCGAGAAGGAGGTCAACCGCCGAATCCAACTCGGTTGGGCTGCGTTCGGGAAGTTACGCCAGATATTTTCGTCTGATAACCCTCAGTGCCTGAAGACCAAAGTCTTCGAACAGTGCGTGTTGCCAGTGATGACCTACGGTTCTGAGACATGGTCGCTGACTATGGGCCTCATGCGGAAGCTCAGAGTCACTCAGCGTGCGATGGAGAGGGCTATGCTCGGAGTTTCTCTACGTGATCGAATCAGAAATGAAGAGATCCGTAGTAGAACCAGAGTCACCGACATAGTCCTACGAATCGCGAACCTGAAGTGGCAATGGGCGGGGCACATAGTCCGAAGGACCGATGGACGTTGGGGGCCAAAGGTGCTGGAGTGGCGACCCCGCACCGGACGGCGCAGTGTAGGCAGACCCCCCACAAGGTGGACCTACGATATAAAGAAGGTCGCCGGTAGCCGCTGGAGCCAGGCGGCGCAAGATCGGGCCTTGTGGACGTCATTACGTGAGACCTATGTCCAGCAGTAGATGTCCATCGGTTGAAGCGACGACGACGACGATGTCTCATTTAAACATAGTTTTTGTAATTTCTTGTGCAACTGGAATTAAGTCCAAACATCTTTGTCACTTAAATAATCTTCAATATTACATTATACTCTTTGTAATAGGACGTTTTTAATGCGTATGCTTAATCCGACAATTGATTTTTGAACCTTCTTCACTCTAAAATATGGCATTACAAGTTTGTTTTTATTTCTTGTATTAAAATTGTGTGTTTCGCTCTTTTTGCTGTATAAATGAATATTATCACCGGTATATAAAATATATTTGTGGACGGAACTGTGAGAATTGATATTTCTTTGAATTTATCTCTTAAGGAAACGCAGAATCCCAATTGATATATGACACGTATTGCTCTTTTTTACAAAAAAAAGATAGTTTCAATGTCCGTTTTACCCCATAACAGTATGCCGTAAGACATATTCCTAAGAAAATAAGCGAAATACGCCATTTTGGCAATTTCGACATCAGTGTATTGCCTTACTTTCCTAACTGCAAATGCAGCTGCAACGAGTTTGCCTGCCAGAGTTTTATTATGGGCACCCCACTGAAGCCCAAAGTCTAAGGGTATTCCTAAGGAGACTGTAGATATAACTTTCTTTAATGGACTATCATCTATATGGATATTTTTACAGACTTCTCTGGCATGTGGCAAAGCGAATTCTACACACTTAGTCTTTGTCAAGTTTAATATTACATTATTAACAGAAAAGATATTTGACACTGTACCATTTACATCGTTATAAGTTTCTACACTTACAGCAAATACGACTAAATCATTTATATACATTAGGAACAAAAAAGGGCCAAGTATTATACCTTGTGGGACACCCATTTTTATAGGTTAACCTTACGACTCAACTCCATTTTCGAACACCTTTTATAACAGTTTAGTAGTCTAAAGCATATTGTAAATTTTGTAGAGTTTCCAATGCGTTGCTGGTTGTTTTATTACGCGCTACTTCCTCTGTCGAGTCAGCACTATTACAACATTAAGTCACTAACTGACTGTCTGATCTTTAGTACAGTTATATTAAACTTGAGAGCGTAACCAATAAATGTTGAGTAAACACGTCGTTTCAGATCTCATATGTCGCGAGGCTGCCGCGGGCGTTTAATTTCAGGTTGTAAACGAGCTGACAACTACATTCTGTGGCAGCTGCTTGTAACATCACTGAGGTGTCGAAACCACGCAATTTATCTACTATAAATTCTACTTAATACATACAGACATATATGCAATATCGTGTTTTAGTAATATACACAAGAAAACAACGTCAATACCTGAGTCATCCAGCACCAACTACAAAGAAACCTTTAATCTTTTTATGAAAGCTTTCAATTGAATTCCATTTTCATTGAATTAATTATTATATTTATATTTGACGTCATTATTGAAACAAACAGTAAATAACAATGTGTATATTACAAAATTGATATTTAAAATGTAATAAAATAAATTGATTACATTACGTTGATAAAACGTCCAGTGTTATCCGCTAAAAGTTTCGGAAAGGGCTATTTCCCAGGGTATCACCCACGTAGTTGCCAATCTCGTGGGAATATGGGAAAATGAATTAGAGAAATCGCTAAAGGACTATGTGTGCAGTATTTCAAATTATTTAGGAGGATAGTTTTGTTGATCGTATGATAAAGGTGAATCGATTATTTCGTAATTTTTTCCAATATTTTAATATGACTCTGCTACTCTGCTTCTCTTTTGCTTCTGCTTTATCTCTGCTGTGCTAAGTAGTGTAGTGAACAAGACTTCCTTTTCATAGTTTTTTAAATAATTACGACAGACAAACGTGGGAGAAAATGAGATAGCAAGCGTTGTACAGTATTTAATAGTTAGTAATATCTAAGTGTATTTAGGGGCCATTTCAAAGTTTTTGTGTACGTACAACAAGTTTTCTAATATGTATACGCAGTGAACTGTCATTATGTTAACTGCCTTGAATTTGTTTCTTAGCGACTCTCTTGGACCCATATTGTAAATCGCACGAACGGCCCTTTTCTGCAGCACAAATATTGCATCTATATCAGCACTGTCTCTTATACACATCTGATGGTACTCAAGATCGGCTTAAAATCTAAAGTTACGAGGGTTCCTTCGCGCCCTGATC
>JACTOM010000934.1:11920664-11936924 GCA_015832385.1 Elymnias hypermnestra
TTATTTAAAATGTCCTGGATTTGGTCCAGGAACGTTCGCCTCGGTCTTCCCCTTCCAACTTTCGCATTCACTCTTGACTCATAAATCCTTTTTGTCAGTCTCCTTTCATTCATTCTCTCTACATGCCCAAACCATCTAAGCATACCTTTCTCAATTTTAGTCACTACGTCTTCTTTTATACCACAACGTTCTCTTATCACACTATTTCTTACTTTGTCACTCAGTTTTAATCCACTCATACTTCTCAACGCTCACATCTCTACCACATTTATTTAACTTTTGTGATTCTTCTGCCATACCCAAATATATATAAGTCAGGGATCTTCTCAGGTCTTCTGAATCAGTAATCCTTTCGCTTCCTTGAAAAGTTCCTGTCTTTTAACCCGTTCCCCCCATCTATTCCATTTTCCTACCCATTCCTGCCAGTCCAAGGTGTACCGAGGGACTCATGGCTAGGGGCATTTGTCCAGTCGCAAGCAGTGGCCCTGGGACCCGGAATAGGCTAGCCTTATTCTGGCATGTGGGAACCTGGCCAGAATGGACCTATGTTCTGTAATTTGAAAAGAGTGAAATAATCTAAGGTAAACCTAAATACAATCTAAAACAATTACATTGTAATGCTGATTGAAAGGACTCTAGAATAAGTTTATTTTGGATTCTTCTCAGGACAAGGAGCGACGAAGCCATAGTTATTTTAGATTTTAAGTAGTTCTTTAAAATCATCACCAGTGTTATAATTTCTGGATAAAATGCGCTGTAAAAGCCTAATTGAATAAAGAACTTTTTAATCTGAATTTGTACATAGTTTCAAGAAAAGATACTGTTCAAGATCCTCACTCAACAAGCCGGTACTCCCACGGGATAACTCGATCTCCCGGCCAGGAGCGGTATACAAATTGAATTTGTTGATGTCACCGCCAGAAAGCGCCTGCGGTTGACCCCCGACACTTACCACTAAGTGTTGCTTGTGTATAACTAAAGCCTCCACTTTCCCGGACAGTTTAAGTTATGCTTTAATTGTAAATGATTTGTTTAGTTTATCTATTTAATATTTCTATTGACATGGAAGCTGTGTTAGGATCTAAACTATATGACTCTTTTGTACGTGTCTTTGTGTTGTGTACATTGATTATTCGATTCAATAACCCCTAGATTGTCCGGCCGTGTTTTATTGGCCCCCGTAATATTCCTATGCTTATTAATGAAAATAACTGTCACCTGCCCCACCCGGCGTCGTTGTATTTCCGTCGATTGCCCCGCGGGTCGAATGACGCTAAAGTGGCTTTCTGGACTTTGAAGTTCTTGAGAGACTACCAAATGTTATGATTTTTATGTTTGCTAACAGTTAAACTATACAATGTTATCTTTTGTTTATGTTGCTAAACTTTGAGATAGTGAAAATAGTCAGTCTTGTATTTATAGGCTCATAATTTAAAAATTAAAACTTACCTCAAGGGTTTTCATTGTTATTTACATTACTTAAAATACCACGAAAAAACTTAACGACCTTCAACGCGACTCGCAGCGTTAGTATCGGTAACTTTGTAACCGGTTTATTTTTGTTTTTTCTATTATCTAGTGTTATCTCTACGCATATTTTGTCACGACAGGTACCGAGAATAATACACATTATGACTTAAAAAGAAAGAAATGCTTATATTTTTGATTGCCCGAGTTGAGACAGAACTATTGTATCATGTAGTTGACATGGGCAATGTAAGGGATAAATACCTAGGTCTGTATTAATCCTCTAGAAATTTTAAATTATATTATTATCCTTCTTTCACACACACGCCCGTTTACGCAAACATATATATTTATATGATATATAAGGTATTTTATAATAATTACTTAAATACAGAAATATCAAATAATACATGGACATACATAAACAATTAAATAAATAAATATAACGGGCGGAGGATACACCCCGGCAGGGAGACCAAACGGCCGGGGGTCAGGGCTACAGGCTGAGAAACCGCCGGACTATCCTAGCCGAGTCCAGCAACACCGCCTTTTGCATCCTTGCTGCGAGCGAACTACCACGGAACCCCAGTCGTCTCAGGTGGTGAGCGAGACTGACTGGGATCAGACCATTCGCAGATATTACGATTGGGATGGTTTCAGTGGATCCCACTCCCCACATGGCGGTAATCTCGTGCGCCAGATCCAGATATTTACGTTTTTTCTCTGTCTCAGCTCGCACGAGTTTCTCGTCATATGGGATCGTGATATCCACTAAAAACACCCGAGTAATAATAATAATAATTATTATATTCTACTTGGTCTAGGAATTCAATACGACACCATAACAATAAATATATTAATGTAGCACCTTCCAGACACTCTTATATCTTTGTAGATGACATAAAATGTGTTTAAATCTTAATTAACGCTTTAGTTGTAAATTTTCACCTAAATTCCAGTCATTCTCATGAGATAACACAAAATTATCCAGACGCCTGTGTAATTAACTTGTTCAAACAGACTTGTCGACCTGAATGTTTCAGTTATATACCTATGAAGCTGATGAATTTGTTTGCTTAAACGCGATTAACAGGAATTATCAATAGACTATTTATTGAGGAAGGCTTTAGGGCATATAACACCATGTTGAAATCAATAGAAGCAAAGTTACAGTGAAAAATGTTACAAAAACTGGGAGTTTGTTCCTTTTCAAACTTTCCATTGCATGCAGTACGAAAACGGGTGAAGTCACGTAATTTTCATGTATAACGGAAATGTTCCTCATGATGTGTTGTATAACGAAGTTTAAACAGCATATCTCGTATCTTTTGCGGTTTATTTACTAAAACCTGTTTTATGTTTAACGGCCTCGTTGGCGCAGTGGTGGGAGTACCCGTTTTAAAAGTAAAAGTAAAGTAAGTAACAGCCCATTAACGTCCCACTGCTGGGCACAGGCCTCCTCACTTATATGAGAGAGGGTTTTTAGAGTATAGACCCACCACGCTGCTCCACTGCGGATTGGCAGGCATAGTACACAAGTGCACTCTCTATTCCTTCACTCTCATAGTCCGATGTGACGGTAATCCATTACAACCGGAGAGAGATCGGGCGCAGGACCGACGGCTTAACGTGGTCTCCGAGCCACGGGGATGAATCACACCGCCAACTTCCCAACTTCGGGCAAATATTGAGAAAATCTTAAATAGAAAAGTCAATATTCATTTTTGGATTGCCCCGACCCGGGACTCGAAGCCAGGACCTCATGTCTGTAGTCGAACATGCTAACCACCAGTGGTGCTCAAAGAGCCAGATGCGTGGAGGGTAGTGGTCTCCTTCTGTAAAGATGTATTTCGCAAAAACGAGACTGCAGAAAAAACCTGTGAGAAGACTCATCCCACTCGCAGGGGTGTTAACCGAATTGATTTTATGCAAGGGTGGCACTGGTATGTTCTGCCCGTGTGGCCGGTATCACTCTGCAGTCACGTGATGTATCGAGGGATTTTTCAACATAATCCGATACCTTTTCCCCAGATCTCAGGTATGTTATTGAACATCCCCCCAGGCCAAGAAATAAAAGGATAAATTTAGAAAATTGTATTATCTAATTTCTTTGAGTCTGGACTGGTGAGAGGCTTCAGCCGTGGTTAGTTACCACCCTACCAACAAAGGTGTGTGAGATATATCGCCTCTTACCAGATTAGCCCGCTTCCGTCTTAGACTGGATCATCCCTTACCATCAGGTGTGATCACAGTCAAGCGCTGGTATTAGTAGTCAGTTAAATCTTAATTTATTTATTTATACGCTTTATTGTACGTTCACGATAACAATATACAATAAAATGAACTTAATATAAGAGAAATGTATAATAGGCGGTCTTATCGCTAAATATCGATTTCTTCCGGACGACCTTGAGTTGAGTTGAGTTGAAAATGATATAGCTGAAAGTGATAATATAATCTCTTCTATGTGGCGTAGATGACAAAGTCACGGGGATCAGTAATTATAATATTCAAAAGCCTTATCATACATTCCCATAGTCCCACAGGATAACTCGATTTTAATACTGACAAGGATAGGTATGGAAATTGGATTTACTGTAGCCGGGACTAGCAATTTCTACCATATTATTGGCCTAAATAAAGTTACAAATAGTTATTTCTTTTTTAAAAAAAAACATCGCCTGTGTCTTTGCAAGTATAATGAAATGTTTAAACGCCTGCTCTAGTTTTCTTGGCAATAGTAACAAATGCATAATTGCTATTTTATTTTTGCAGGAGTGATATTTATTCAGTACAAATGTGCTGTGTTATTCAACGAGAAGGATTGATTAAAGGAATTCTTTCTTATTAGCCAACTTTTAGATATTTTACTTAATCAAAAAATTTAAAAGAATGTATGTATGGGTTAAGAATGAATGAATTACTCATCAAATGTTTACTCTACGCTGATGATCAAGTAATACTTGCGTCATCCGCTAACGAGCTTCAGGAGATGCTAAATATTATGAATGAAGCTTTGAAAGGGAAAGGAATGAAAGTGAATGTAAACAAAACGAAAGTTATGCTTTTTGAACGAGATGAATCTATGATGAATGGCAATATTTTGATAGATGGGGAACAAGTGGAAGAGGTGAAAGAATTTGTATACTTGGGATCTAAATTTACAAAAGATGGAACATGTGAAAGTGATATCGAAAGGAGAGTGAATGCAGGGAATATGGTAAATGGTGCTCTGCATGCTTTTATGAATAGCCAGATGGTGTCTCAAAGGGCTAGACTGGCAGTGCATGCTGGAGTGTTGGTGCCAACACTTATGTATGGTAGTGAAAGTTGGGTATGGCAGAAGAATCACAAAAGTAAAATAAATGCGGTAGAGATGAGAGCGTTGAGAAGCATGAGTGGATTAAAACTGAGTGACAGAGTGAGAAATAGTGTGATAAGAGAACGTTGTGGTATAAAAGAAGACGTAGTGACTAAAATTGAGAAAGGTATGCTTAGATGGTTTGGGCATGTAGAGAGAATGAATGAAAGGAGACTGACAAAAAGGATTTATGAGTCAAGAGTGAATGCGAAAGTTGGAAGGGGAAGACCAAGGCGAACGTTCCTGGACCAAATCCAGGACATTTTAAATAACGGCCAGGTCAAGAGTACTCTAAACCGACGAACTTGTATGAAAGGTTTAATGAGATTGAAAGAAGCGAAGGAGATATGCAAGGATCGTGGCAAGTGGAAGGATGTTGTCTCTGCCTACCCCTATGGGAATGAGGCGTGATGCTATGTATGTATGTATGTAAAAAAATAGTAAAGCTTGTATTTAACTAAAGGTACAGTATAAAATGGTCATTGGTCTAGTGGTTAGCATTTCCAACTACATACATGAGGTCCTGGGTTCGAGTCCCGGGTCGGGCCAATCCAAAAATGAATATTGAGTTTTCTATTTAAGATTTTCTCTATATTTGTCCGAAGTAGGGAAAATGGCGGTGTGATCCAACCCCGTGTCTCGGAGAGCACGTTAAGCCGTCGGTTCTGCACCTGATCTCTCTCCGGTCGTGTCGGATTCCCGTCACATCGGACTATGAGAGTGAAGTAATAGTGCATTTGTGTACTATGCCTCCTAATCCGCAGTGGAGCATCGTGGTGGATCTATGCTCTAAAAACCCTCGCTCCTCGGAGTGAGGAGGCCTGTGCCTAGTAGTGGGACATTTATGGGCTGCTAATTACTACTTTCTTACAGTATAAAATGGGGCGTGGCTGTTATATGTTTAAAAGATATATGGCATCGTTGACTTTTTTGTAGATCTATCGAAGAAGAATTGTCCATTTGTATATTGTTTTCGATAAAAGCTCCCAACTTTTTGGGACACCTCCAAAATCTATCGATATATTTCAACCAGTTTCAACAAAACTCCTTTCCTTAGACACAGCCCACCACACGGTGGAGGAATGTTCCGCCTGGGATGCTCAGCGGATAATTATGACGTCGCTGATCGGCACAGACCCTTTACTGGCTAGTAATATAGGTGCTATACTCATCAGTGAGCAGGCCTGGAGAGCGGTTACCTCATTTTGCGAGACTGTCATCTTGCTTATAGAGGCACGACAAAGAGAGAGGGTGAATGACGCTGGGGCACTCCAGCCCCGACGAAGGGAATAGGAAACTGGAGGAGGTTGATACTCCTCCCCCTGTAGAAAATCTGTAAGCCGGCTACAACTGAGGGGCCAGAGAGGAATGCCTTAACGAACCTCTGGCTCCCCACTCATGGTTGACGACGGTCCCGCTGGGTTTGAGTGGCTATTGCGAGTTCTACCCCCTCGCGGAGTCCCACACTCCCGAACCCACAGTCGGGGTGCGTAAATGCGTTTCCCAGCGACAAAAATAAATAAAAAATCACCCGCCATTCCCATAGGGGTAGGCAGTGACCACGTCCTTCCACTTGCCAAGAATCTTACATATCCCCGTCGCTTCTTCATTCCCATTAATCCTTTGATACAAGTTCGTCGGTTTACAGCACTAATGACTTGGCCCTTATTTAAAATGAACTGGATTTGGTCCACCTTGGTATTCCCCTTCAAACTTTCCCAGTCACTCTTGACTCAAAAATTCTTTTTATCAGCCTCCTTTCATTCATTCTCTCTACGTGCCCAGACCATCTAAGCATATCTTCTTCAATTTTAGCCACTTCATCCTCTTTTATACCACAACATTCTCTTATCACACTTTTTCTATGGTGAAAATGCATTAAATTCAGGTTAGCAGTAGCTTTTTCCATTGTTTTATCATATGGATTGATAGATGGTTATTTATCGACATCCAGCTGTAATATAATTAGAACTGAGCAATGTTCAGAGATTTTCAGGACTTGAATTGGATAACTCGATTTTATTCCTAGCAGCGGTATACGAATTGAATTAGTCCCAGGTTGGAATCGCCTGGGGATTGATATAAATAAATCACATTGAACAACCTGTGCTTAAAATAAAATCCGTCTCTATTTATAACGAATAATATCATAAATGCTTTATTCTAGTAGGCTTGTCCAATATATACACGATAATGTACGAAATATATATGTCGGAGAATAAAAGAGAAGGAGACATAAAGCATAGGGGCGTAGGATTCTCCGCCGACATCGTCATTGATGGCATCCATAATTTCCATACTGTGGGCGTTTGTTGGGTAATGTTGGTGCAATCAAACACTTTACTAATTAACTTAGATTATAATTTTCAATCGCTTAATGTTATCGATATCAATTTACACAAACTCATTAACACTAATAGCTAGTAATAGTTTTAAAAGTCGACCGCACCGGCGGGCCGTCGCCCGAGAACTACCTAGAGGCACGCGCCGGACTGCCACTTATTGACTCTGCCCTACGCCGATAGACACATGGCGCCAGCGTTCCACAGAGTATTGTACTCCGACATATATATAATAACTAAATACGTATTAAACGCGTGATTAGCATCACGAAGATGTGCAGCGTTTTTATGCTAATGCGTTTGAAGGTTGGTTATTTTTAATATTCACAAATAACATGTGGCATTTTAATTTGCCACTCGTCATTTAATAATTTAAAATACTACTTTTTATAAACAAAATTCAATTATTAATTTCTAATATTGACAAAAAACACGTGGCATTTTTATTAACAATTCGTCGTTTGAGATTTCAATAAATTATTTGTATTAATTTTTGATACTTAATATTTTAATGACAAATTAATTTCCTAGTCTCGAAAATCTAAAGTTTTACATTTGTATAACAAGAAATAAAAATTAGTTAGTCAAAGAAGTTTCACTTCTGACATGTGTATTTTGTACGCACGCACTTTTAATTCTTTGTTTTTACGAATTTTCGCCTCCTTCCTTTGTGATAATTTTTAATAGTTTTTTTTATAAGTTCCTAGTTCATACGCATTGTTGGAGAGCTAAGAAAATGGCTGTTTTTAGCGGAAAGCAAATCAAATCACGTCGTTTTTGGTCTCGCATTTTTAAATTTGGGCCCATATTTGTTGTTTTAATTTCCAGTGCTTTGACTTTTTTTGAAAAAAAAAAACTTAAGACGTTATATCTCAAAATTGTTTCTCTTTTGAAAAATCCATAAAGCAAATTCATTGCATTAGCAATAACCCTGTATATATATATATATATATGTCGGAGAATATGAGAGAGAAGGAGCATAAAGCATAGGAGCGTAGGATTCTTTGTCGACATCGTCATCAGTGGCATCCATAATTCCATCTCCATACTGTCGACTTTGGTGGGTAATCTCAGTGCAGTGAAACACTTTATTAATTAACTCCGGTTATAATGTCCAATCACACACAAATTAATTTATAATAATAGCTAGGAACGCGACAGTTTCAACTGTCGACCGCTCTGGCGGACCGTCTCTCGAGAACTGGAGAGACACGCGCCGACTCTGCCCCACGCCGATAGACAGATGGCGCCAACGTTCCACAGACTATTGCACTCCGACATATATAGAAAAATTAAAGGCGAAGAATCAACACTGTGACTGTGTATTTTTATCCACCATTTTCACAACCCCTATAGTAAATTATTAAACGAATATCCTGATCAGATTTACTGTTTAATAATGACCAAAAATATGTCCCCGTTTACATTTAATTACTCAATTGGCAATTCGAGGGAATCCCCGAAACAAAGCATAATGTACAAAAGTGCTTTTTAAAGGTCCAATAATTGAATACTTAAGAGATATAATGCGATTTTAAATGTATATTGATGTTGAATTCTATTTAATATTGCTGCCTTATTGGTCTAGTAATTAGCATGTTCGACTGCAGACATGAGGTCCTGGGTTCAAGTCCTGTGATCTGGGTGTGATCCACCTCCGTGCCACGGAGAGCACGTGGGTTGGCCCTGCGCCTGATCTCTCTCCGCACGTGTCGGATTTCCGTCACGTCGGACTGTGAGAGTGAAGGAATGGAGAGTACACTTGTGTACTATGCCTACCTATCCGCAGTGGAGCAGCGTGGTGTGTCTATGCTCTAAAAACCCTCTCTCATATAAGTGAGGAGGCCTGTGCCCAGTGTAGCGGCAATGGGCTGTTACTTACTTACTATTATTTACTTGAGTTATACTCTGACGATTTCTGTAGGATAATAAGAAGATGTACTTGTTATCAGAGTTTTAATTATCTGACCTGTCAAACTTAAAAAAGCTGAAATGATGTTAAGGGTTTATTGTAACTAAACTTATGCCTACTAACTAATTCTAGAAACTAACAAAGAAACTCAAAGTACTAAACTAATTATAGCTAAGGTTGGATGTCAGGGGAATTTTTGTTTAATTTCAAAAGGCCTCCGGTTGGGTGTCTATTGTCACGGAATTCTGGCAAAAACCAAGCCGCGACCACATCAGGGTTATGTAGTGGTGGTGTCGTTACTCAACCAAAAAAAAGGGCGTGGCGGTAGGCTGTGACGATAAAGCAAACATTATTATATTGCTTATTGTCACAAGCGACGAAGTATCATATCAACAAAGCAACTTACCCCTTTCTTGCACAACACTTAACTTAAAAGCACATCTAATTATATGACAAATCAATTATTAAGAATATTATATTATTGCAAAGAATTGGTGCTTTTACTTCATATCAGCCTAGCAGATCGCGGGTAAAACTAAATTCCGTGTCGCTATTGATAATTGAAGGTGGACAAAAATAAAAGAGGAGGGAATTGACAGCTGAGTGAAATTGAGACATTTACGATTCAAGATTGTTAAGGAATTTATTTTTGATATTTGTCATATCATAGATCATTTATTGATTTGTCATATAATTTGATGTGCATTTAAGTTAAGTGTTGTGCAAGAAATGGGTAAGTTGCTTTATTGATATGATACTTCGTCGCTTGTGACAATAAGAAATATAATAATGTTTGCTTTATTGTCACAGCCTACCGCAACGCCCTTTCTTTTCTTGGTTGAGTAACGACACCACCACTTAATAACCCTGACGTGGTCGCGGCTTGGTTTTTGGCAGAATTCCGTGACAATAGGCACCCAACCGGAGGCCTATTGAAATTAAACAAAAATTCTCCTGGCGTCCAACCTTAGTTTAGTACTTTTAGTTTCTTTATTAGTTTCTAGAATTAGTTAGTAGGCATAGGTTAGTTTATAGGCATAGGTTTAGTTAGTTACAATAAATTATTTTGCACTAAGTTTATGTATTATTATAACAAACCCCTTAACACAATAAATGATCATTACAAATCAAACTATATGACCAATATGAAAAGTAAATCCCTTAATCTTGAATTCGTAAATTCCAATTTCACTTCGCAGTCAATTTACTCCTCTTTTTTTGTCCACCTTCAATTATCGACCTGGAATTTAGTTTTACCCGCGATCTGCTAGGCTGACATGAAGTAAAAGCACTAATTTCTTGCAATAATATAATATTCTTAATAATGATAATTGCAATCAACTTTAACAAAGAGAACTTTATTTGTTGCATTGTGAGATAGATAGATGTATACTTTATTGAACACCACAAAAATAGGACAAAAGAAAAATACAATAACTTAAAATTAACTAAATTTAGTGTGCCATTGGTCTTATCGCTAAATAGCGATTCCTTTCAGACAACGCTTGCGGAAGATAGTTAAAGAAAAGAAAGAGAAGGTAGGCGGTGTTACTAAAGAAATTGACATACGTATATTATCTACATGCATAAAGATATTTATAATAATAGTATATTTGTAATACACTAGCGGCCCGTCCTGGCTTCGCACGGGTAGACATAAACAGATATTTAAGTTATAAGCATTATAATTAAAACGACCATCAATTGACAAATATTATGAAAAATTGTGATTCCTAATACTAAAAGTAAGTAGCTCTGAACAGAACTTTTTAAGTGAAGCATAAAAATGTGTTTAAAAAACTGGAAATATTCAATGTCGCTTGCGTCCACTGCGTAAGGTAACCTAGTTCGTAATGGTGCACCCCCTTCGCCCGCACTGCCCCTCTCTCGTCAAGTTAGTTACTCGATGCGCTGCGGGGCGGCCGCCGCCGGCATATTTTAATTTCATGGTATCTTTTGAATGGAATATCCGATTTCAATAGTTCAAAAAGTAATCATCAGGTATTGAGACAGTCTTGAATATTAAATTATTAATTTGGATAAAAATTTATAAATAGTACGGATAACACGGTCTGCTTTTGATCGGCATTTCTATCAATTTGTTAAATGTCAAAAAGTAGTTATAGTGACGTAACTACAATAGTTAAACATGTGGTCTCGTGAAGTTTTTTGTAGATCATTAATACTTTTCACAGCGTATGCGATGAAAGACATTTTATGGCTAATTTGTTTACACGCTCGGTTGGTTTTAATAGGAATTTCTAAAGATTTATATAGTAATCTAGTACTGAATATAGCCTATGTTACTCAGTGATAATTTAGCTTTCTAATGAAATTAGAATTATTAAAATCGGTCCAGTACTTTTTGAGTTTATTCGTTACATACGAAAAATACAAATCTTTCCTCTTTATAATATTAGTGTAGATATAAGTAAAATAATTGTTATTAATAATATTAATAATTGCACAGCATTTAAACATAAGTAAAGATGGAACCCCACATAGCCTCGATAAGGCAAAACAGCTTGGCTTATGCCATGTGCCATAAATACGAGATTTTAGTAAGAAATGTGGTCATAACAACCGAAACAACCTTTACGCCTGGATTCCCACCGAACATACGTCAAATATGATACTTGAGATCAGAAATTGTTGGTTGTCAATGTCAAATGTCAATTTATTACAAACGCACAAGTATTCTTTTAAATTTAATTTGTTTTCTCGACGACGAGACGAATATCAAATGTTAGACAAGTAGAAATGGTTTCTAAGGGTAAGCGGGGTACGCGAAATTTATGTTTTTACTATAATCCAAGCATTTATTTTCATATTTACTTTTAAGCCTTCCTTGGACTTCCATAAATAATTTAAAGTCAAAATTAGCCAAAAACAAGATCTAGTGTCTAAAATTGAGAAATATATATTTTGATGGTTAAGGACGTAGAGAGAATGAATGAAAGGAGACTGACAAAAAGGATTTATGAGTCAATCCAGGACCAAGTCCAGGACATTTTAAATAAGGGCCAGGTCAAGAGTACTCTAAATCGCGGAACTTGATTGAAAGGTTTAATGAGAATGAAAGAAGCGTGGACGTGGTCTCTGACAATCCTGAAGAGAATGAGGCGTGATATTGATATGTTAGACTTCCACTATGTAAAATCTCGATTTCCCAAAGTGGTTTGGGGTATATCTATTTCCCTCGAAATTATTTAAATAAAACTCTGCCAACACTTGATTTAATACTTTTAATCACTTTAATATAATAATTACTAACAAATCACTTCAACACTTATTGTCAAACACTTTACAAGGCAACTTCTTGATAACCACTGATCTCCCCGTGTATCGTCACCAGAGTTTTATATCCTTTTTCACTTTGGTGGGGTAGAAACATTGGTGACGTAACACGGAAGATTACAATTTCCGTATCCTTTTAAAATAATGGTACAACTTCCGCTTGGTCAATATAATTTCCATTTAAACAATAAATACGTCAAATTAGAAGATGCCCACAATTTTTACAACTTCCGTTTAACAATAAATACATATAATATTAGTAATTGCTAACATATGTATAATTATTTTATTTGTTGATTATCCAAATTAGTATTAATTACTCATAGTTAAAAGAGAACAGTCTGTCGATTCAGGTAGTCTCACAATAAAAAACAGAAAAAGATAAAAGGTAATTTTATCATAGAAATGAAGAAGACTCCACCGGGGAGTGTTAAGGTCTCTGATAATAGCATAACATTTCCATACCCACTAAGCACGTTTCCATTAACTGTTTAATTGCTAAAGTGGTGAAATATCCTTTGAAGTTATTGTGTGGTCCAAGATTCGAAACTTTTTTTGCAAAATTTTCAATGTTGCATTCTAAATGTTTTCATACCGCCGGATAAGGCGGGTTACAAAATAGCGCGTGTTTTCGTAAGTCCTTCCGTGAATCCTCAGTCGGATTCATCCGGGACACCAGGGATGAATGCGAAAATTGAACCCCTGGTGACTCATTCACGGATAAAGAGGGTTCCGGGTTTTTGTGGGTATTGCGAGGCCTCCTTACTCGCCAAATATCCTAGCGAAAATAAAAAGTAACGGGTAATATATAAGATATTATTATCTTTATTAATCGATAGATTTTGTGCAGTCAACGATTGAAACTTGAAATTATACTAAATGGAATTACCATACGCAGCTGAATGACCTTCAAAAAAGCAGGACTTCGGCTTCCACCGCGCGTGATGTGTTACAGTCCTTACTTAACGTAATAAATTCTTTGATCCTTCAGCTATCCAGATACGTAGCTAGAAAACCAAACTGTATCCCCCGATTTTGTTATCACTCGTTTTTGTCAATTGCCTCCTTATCTATGCAAATTAAAAGACGTATTCACGTCAATCACAATCTAAAAGTTACTCAATTGTCATAAAGTACTTCTATCGAAAGTAAAAAGTACAAAATAACGTTTTAGATTTCATTCAAGGCGAATTTATAAAAGTACATTTTCTAATTTGTTTAAGGGATAATGTCTTATCAAGCGTGCTTCTACATTAAATTGTATCATCACATAACATCAAATGAGATTACATTTAAACGACAAACTGTCAGCATTAAAAACTATCGCGTGGTTGTATAAAACCACCATCATTATCAATTCCTTGCCCGTATTCCACTAGGGGTCGACAAAGCATGTTTCCTTTCGTCACTTTACTCTATCAGCTGTCATCATTCACACCCCTTACACACATATCCTATTTTAGTTATGTATTGTATTATATATGTACTTTATTATTACTATGTATGATCTCTTTATGCACCACCCAACTACTTTTGCACAATTTCCTTCTCCTGAAGGTTGTCTGTAAGAAATCGCTGACTAGCGATAAGACCGCCTTTTGCACCTTTATTTGTATAAGCCTCGTGCATTCATAATTCATCCACACTTTATTTGTTGGCCCTCTCGCTCTTGCATAAATGGTTACATCCTCCCTTCTTATGTTGTGTCCATACCAGGATAGCCTTCCACTCCCGAACTTCTCAGTCAGTACTGTCATACTTCCTCTAATATACTTATGAAACTACAAAACATTAAATATTATAAGAGCTGCTGATGCTAGACGTGGTGGCTGGCATATTGCCTTCACCCCACAGCCAGCTGTAATGTGACATGGAGACTAAAGAAAAGGATAAGGCAACGGAAGAAGAAGTGACATTTTTAAAAGGAGGCCTACATCTACCAATAGGCTGCTACTTATTTATTTATTTTAGAGAATAAATATAAAAAGTTACACCAGGTCAGCTCGACTCTTATGACTTGTGCCATTGTGAGCATTGGCCGGACGTTTTAGCATACTAATAGGAATATCCAGCCAAACATCACGTCGGCACTCGAATAACGAGATTTCGTCGATTCTGCCCAAATTGTAATTAGACCGGTTGGTACTTTTCCCCAGCGACAGTTACGGTATTGCCATACGTTTGATTGCAATGTCAGCTCGTTATTTTTATAAACTATGTCTTTGTTGAACATGAGACAACGTCCCTGTGGTCTCACCTCATGTATCTACTCCTGGACAGGTCGAATAGGATTTGATCTATTTGTTTTTTCACGAGGGGAGCAAAGCCGAAATCCTTGAGAGAAAATGCGGGTTTCTTGCTATAAGACCATTAAGTTGGCTCTTTTCTGGTTACGGTAGCTCACAGCCACATCAAGTCATCGTCTGCACAAGATCGCAGAAGACTACAACTTCGAAGTACCTTTACCAAGACTCTTTTGAGCGCCCGGTTATGTTTTTTTTCTAACGCAGTAATCTGTCCGCGCTTGGTAAACGAAAATAATAGTAGATTGTCCCGCTCCGGTACGGACGTTTTTACATCGATTGCCCCGCGGGTCGAATGACGCTAATGACGGCTCTTGGCCGGCCTTGTATTTATAGGCTCATATCTCATAAATTAAATCTTACTTCAAGGGTTTTCATTATTATTCACATAACTTATAATAATCACTAATAAACCCTCACAGTTTATAATATATTTAACGTCGAAGTTCGACGCGACAGACGCACTGTTAGTAACGGTCACTTTGTAACTGATTTATTTTTTGTTTTTTTTCTATTGTCTGGTGTTGATAAATATGACTTAAAAAGAAAAAGATGCTTATATTACCTATCGCCCGAATTTAGACAGTGCTCTGGTATCGTGTATTAATAGTAGTTGACACGGGCAATCAAACGATTATCTATCTTGCGAAGAACATCTGCACAGAAAGAGACCACCACTCCCAACATGCCGAACTCCTTAAGCAATGCTGCTTACCCACAGAGATCTCAGCCTGTTTTATTGACCAATGCTTGTCTCTCTTCGAGAGTATGCTGACCGTCGTCTTAGTCTGCTTCGAAAAATCCAGGATCTGATCCTATGTCACATAAATGCAGCGGCTGCTTGGGAACTGCTTGTTGCTATATGTTCATAGGACCTGAAAATGGACAATGCCCATTGTATAATAAACGCCAATCATAGAAAACTTCTGTATGACTTAGACCTTTTTTCGAAGGACCATAGTTATCTAGTTTGTTTTGCATCAGATAGGTCATCACCGGCAATAATTGCTGTTTAATATGCGTCGGTCCTGGACAAAGGTCTCACGAAATGATGCCCACAAGACCCGATCTTGTGCCGCCTGGCTCCAGCGGCTACCGGCGATCCTCCTTATATCGTCGGTCCACCTTGTGGGGGGTCTTCCTACACTGCGTCGTCCAGTGCGGGGTCGCCATTCCAGCACTTTCCGACCCCAACGTCCATCGGTTCGTCGGACTATGTGCCCCGCCCATTGCCACTTCAGGTTCGCGATTCGTAGGGCTATGTCGGTGACTTTGGTTCTGCTACGGATCTCCTCATTTCTGATTTGATCGCGTAGAGAAACTCCGAACATAGCCCTATCCATCGCACGCTGAGTGACTCTGAGCTTCCGCATGAGGCCCATAGTCAGCGACCACGTCTCAGAACCGTAGGTCATCACTGGCAACACGCACTGTTCGAAGACTTTGGTCTTCAGGCACTGAGGGATATTGGACGAAAAAGTCTTCCGGAACTTCCCGAACGCTGCCCAACCGAGTTGGATTCGGCGGTTGACCTCTTTCTCGAAATTGGACCTACCTAGCTGGACTATGTGTCCCAGG
>JACTOM010000934.1:11937897-11981685 GCA_015832385.1 Elymnias hypermnestra
TCTTGCAACTTATAATACGATTTTTCTATCAACTTTCTTTTAACAAAGACTTTGAATTTATTAATTGACATCTTTAGAACGTCTTGTGGGAGTTTATTATAGAAACGTATACAGTTACCCTTAAATGAGTTGTTAATCTTATGCAGCCTACTAGAATTTATAACAAGTTTGTTTTTGTTCCGTAAGTTATATGATGTACATTCACTCTTTTTATTAAAAGAGTCAATGTTTTTATGTACATACAACAAGTTTTCTAATATGTATACGCAGTGAACTGTCATTATGTTAACAGCCTTGAATTTGTTTCTTAGCTTCCAGCTTTGCCATTCATTCTTGACTCATAAACCATTTTAGTCAGTCTCCTTTCATTAATTTTCTCTACGTGGCCAATCCATTTGAGCATACCTTTCCTAATTTTAGTCACTACATCTTCTTTTATACCACAACATTCTAATGTAGTCTGGAACAGCGTAGTGATTCTACACCATCAAATCGTTGTCTTCTATGGGGGAGAAGGCTTGTGCTACTTTCTTATTGTTACTAGTTTTTATAGTCAACTTTGCTCGCGTTTTTTACGCTCCCATGTCCTCCTGTCATTTTCCTATATCAGCTGATGTGCAATATTATTGTTAATTGTTATTTATTTATGTTTCAGATGATACTAAAGCTGAGCGGTGAGTATTCCTGTTTATCGATTATTCTTTATATTAATGTTGCATTATTACGCTGGTATTTTGACTGCCTCATTGGTCTAGTGGTTAGCATGTTCGACTACAGACATGAGGTCCTGGGTTCGAGTCCCGGGTTGGGCCAATCCAAAAATGGTTATTGAGTTTNTCACATCGTATTATGAGAGTGAAGGAATAGAGAGTACACTTGTTGTGTACTATGCTCTAAAAACCCTCTCTCATATGAGTGAGAAGGCCTGTGCCCAGCAGTGGGACTTTAATGGGCTGTTACTTACTTACTATAGAAGATCATACTGACTTTATTTTATTAGTCAAAGTTGAAAATAAAGAATTGCGTGAATTGGAACTTATAATAAAAACTATAGATAGATAGTATGCTTTATTGAACACCACAAGAGAAACAATAATAATACAACGACTTAACTTAAGTAATTCTAGTGTACAATGGGCGGTCTTATCGCTATTTAGCGATCTCTTCCAGACAACCCAAAGTATAGGGAGACCGTCAGAGAAAAAAGAGTAGGTAGGCGGTGTTAATAAATAAATAAACTATATTATAATTTTGGGAAATTAAAGTTATGCTATATTATTAAATGTTGTTAAATTCAATAAGAATAATAAGCAGGAAAATGTAATAGTAGAAAGAAATTTACAAGTCGATGAATTTAATACGAGAGGAATTTACGATAATAATGCAGAAAAAGTGGATATGGAATTCGCATAAGCCTCTGTACAAGTGAATACCTTGCATACATATTACATTTTTCTCTTTCACCAAAGCTTTTTTCCTGTAATTTATAAGAATTACTCTAGTTTTTTGTATATTGGAGGAGTATGCTTTACTGCTTTTAATGACAGAAGTTGTTACTCATTTTTCGATGTGGTTTTTGAAATGAGGTTAGCAATATTTAAGTTTGCAGATTTTCTGTACTAAAATTCACAATTCTATCTACTACTTAATATAGTCTACTACTTTATATTTAACGTAGCGTTGCTTATTTTACGATAAGAAGGTAAAGTAGGTTCGAAATCAATTATATAGATTTACAAAGCCGAAAAACCTCGATTCTCACCAAAAAGAGACTTGTTAGAGCTATAATCTTCCCCATCTTCCTTTATGGTGCAGAGGCACGGACGATTCGGGCAACAGAGAGGAAAAAGATAGATGCATTCGAAATGTGATGCTGGAGAAGAATGTTGCGTATACCATGGACCGAGGACGAATAAGTCTATCTTGGAGCAGCTCCATATTGACACTAGACTCTCGACTAAGTGCTTCCAAAATATTCTTGGCTACTTTGGTCACATTGCCCGACGCCAGCCCAATAACTTAGACAAATTAATAGTTACTGGTAAGGTAGAGGGCAAAAGACCACGCGGCCGATCACCTAGCCGCTGGTCCGACCAAGTAAAGGCAGTTACAGGTCTTCCATTTGCTGCGGCCATAAGGAAAGCCGAGGACCGGACAGGGTGGAAAGCACTGGTAGAAAAACTGACGCAGGCACAGAAATACGGACACGACCTTCAAACTTGATGAATACGACCGAGAAGAAGATAGCAGAGCCGACAGACTTCGTTCTGTCAAAAAGATTTAAAATGTGATCTCTTACATTTTGTGATTTTCAATTGGTTTTGAGCTTTGTGCAGCGGCAGTTACGTGCAAATTGACTCTTTGACGTTAGGAACACACCTACATTGCTTAGACAACAATGAGTACTTGTAATTTATTATGAACTTTATTGAATAGCAATAAAGGTCAAATAGACTCTACATATTAGTTAGAAAACGTTTGTATGGCAAACACAAAAGGGCTTTACAAAATTTTCTCGCCGTAAAAACCATCCTTAGACTTCAACGAACATTTAAAAAAAAGAATCGGCAAAATGCGTTTACCAACACATTTTGCGAATAATTTTTATATTATAGATTTCTCTAATGAAATTCCAATAGCCAGAAATAGATATTTGACACATGTTCATGAAAATGTAAGAGAGGCGTTACTCATTCTATTGAGCAAGAGAAATATGAGGCAAAGCCAAGAATTAAGACGCTCCAGATCGTAACTCCTCAGTACAAAGATGGGGCTTTTTCTGCAAACTCTGTATCTAATCATGTATAAAGATTAATCTAAGCGAAGTCGCAGGCCTATGTAGTGGATAGTAAAAATCAATTATGCAGTACATTTGACCTTAATAGTGGACGTGCTCATGTAGGACGCACACTTTAAATGTAAATCACGACCTACCCGCGACGCGACATGCCTCTCATTGTAATAATATTTTACATATTAAATTGTAGTTAAATATCCCACCACTATATTAATATAACTCGTTTTCAACATGAAATAGTGTATTGTAAATTTACATGTCAATAATGTTAAGTAACTATAAGTTCGATTAACTTGAAAATTGGCATAGTTACTCCTTTTGCAAAGTAGACGCTCATTAAAACTGGGTCTTCTCATATTCCCACGTAATCGCGAAATATAATCGAAGAAAGATTACATACTGATTGAGCACGTGAAATACAAATCTATTCGTCCCATTTAATAATATTCTTTCGTGACGTAGATTTTAAAAGAAAACCCATTTACCTTATCGACTTGATGCCCTTTTCCACGTGGTCTTATATTGCTCTCATATTGCTCATATTGCTTTGGAATAGACAACTACGCGAGTAACAACTAGTAATATTGTAAATGAGATTGAGAACAAGGATTATCATTGGTATACCCGTTGGTAATGGAATAACCACTGAGTTTAAGCAATAATACATGCATACATACATAGCATCACGCCTCATTCCCATAGGGGTAGGCAGAGACAACATCCTTCCACTTGCCACGATCCTTGCATATCTCCTTCGCTTCTTTCATTCTCATTAAACCTTTCATACAAGTTCGTCGGTTTAGAGTACTCTTGACCTGGCCGTTATTTAAAATGTCCTGGATTTGGTCCAGGAACGTTCGCCTTGGTCTTCCCCTTCCAACTTTCGCATTCACTCTTGACTCATAAATCCTTTTTGTCAGTCTCCTTTCATTCATTCTCTCTACATGCCCAAACCATCTAAGCATACCTTTCTCAATTTTAGTCACTACGTCTTCTTTTATACCACAACGTTCTCTTATCACACTATTTCTTACTCTGTCACTCAGTTTTAATCCACTCATGCTTCTCAACGCTCTCATCTCTACCGCATTTATTTTACTTTTGTGATTCTTCTGCCATACCCAACTTTCACTACCATACATAAGTGTTGGCACCAACACTCCAGCATGCACTGCCAGTCTAGCCCTTTGAGACACCATCTGGCTATTCATAAAAGCATGCAGAGCACCATTTACCATATTCCCTGCATTCACTCTCCTTTCAATATCACTTTCACATGTTCCATCTTTTGTAAATTTAGATCCCAAGTATACAAATTCTTTCACCTCTTCCACTTGTTCCCCATCTAATTCATCTAAGCAATAATTCTATTGAATTACGTAATTCTAATTAAATCATTTACCCTTGGCCAGTCATTCATGGATACCCATTGCCGATGACGTCAGAGAGTTCAGTGTCAGTCACCACGTACGTGTCCTGGGTTCACATTAGTCGATCCTCATGGCCTCTAAGGTCATACCATTTATGATATACAATAAACAATTAAACAATTGATCCTAGTATAAATTCGATACTTTAGATCATTAAATCATCAGTTAAATCGTGTACATTAATTGGATAACTCCTATCTAAATTAAAATGAAACTTCTGATGATGTGCTGTGCTTTTCTGGGTGTTTTCGCTGAACCACCTCGTTTTCGAACAGCGAGGATCAGGTTACAGCGACAGGAGTTAGCGCCAACGACTACTGACTCACCAGTTGAAGCAACAACAGAACCATCAGGTCCATATGCCCCATCAGGTTGGAAACCATCTGGTGCAGCTTTCACCCTACCAATAGACACTACCCCAACACCAACTGACACTTATGGACCTCCAGAGGAAGTAGAAGGACCTTATCCACCACCTGGATGGAAGCCTCAAGGACAAAAGTTCGCTTTACCCCAGGAACCACCTACAGTATATGGAGTTCCTGATAACAGTTATGGTGTCCCATCAACTGATTCAACCACTACTGACAATCCTGATGTAGAGACGTTAGTTGAACCAATTGAAGTCCAAAAGAGTATTGGACTTTACTACGTCTTATTACCAAATGGACAATTGCAAAGGATTGAGTTTGTAACTGAAAATGATATCCAGAACATGAAATACACTGCGAGATTACAGTTACGTGATCGTGCTCCATTATTTGTGTTTGGACCTTAAATGAAGTGTTAGATTGACCAAAATCTATAAAGATAAAAACTGGAGTGAATACTTGTAAAAAATTTTAAACTGAAAGCTTAAGAATAAATATGAAAAGAAAAATGTTAACCTTTTTCTTATAACTTTAAATTACAATCGTAAACTTTAAAATGCAAGTGTTTTAAGAAAACGCTTATTAGAAAATACTGTTTGTTTCTAATCTCATTTTTTGTATACATCTCGTCGTCGTCTTCGTAAATTTCACGATAAACATTGAAATTAAAATTTTGAACTTTCTAACGTTGTTTTTATTAACATGGCCTGAATTTATTTCAATCAATAAACATCAGATATCACTATATATTTATAAGTATAATAAGAAGCAGATGAAGTTGCAAAGGACAGCTTTGCAACTTCATCTGCTTCCCCTAAGAGAGAGAGAGCGAGAGGGAAACCTATATCTGTGATATCTTTTAAGATATTCATGAAATTAAATGATGTCAGATCAATGTTGTTCAAAACAAAGTATTTGATAATGTATATCACTCCAACCTTTCAAAAACATCGAGTGTGGGACTAGCTGAAACTAGAATACCCACTAAAACCTAGCGCAACCCTCGTCATACTTGGATGAGATTACTAGAGGGTCCCATTTCGCAGTCCACTCTAGTGACCTGGATGATGCCCACTATAACAGTCTACAGTTTACTGAGGGGCATACCTGCGCCCATTGCCACTCAGCCTCCTTCGACGGAGAGGAAAGGTATCAGCAGCATCCTCCTTTTGCCTCTCATTAGCCTCCTTTAGCGAGATGACGGTCTCGCAAAAGAAAGCAACCACCTTCCATTCAAACTCGCTGGTGAGCAGCACATCAATTATGCTCTCCAAAGAGAGGTCTCCTCGGACCAACGACTACAAGTAATGCCGTTGGGGCGTCCACGTCAGACGCTCTGTCAACGTATGGTGCACCGAATCTGCAGTGGCATCACACTCATGACAGACGAGCGTTTTCTCACGACCAATCTGGTACAGATACTTGCCGTAGTATTCATACCCGGTCAGCACCTGCACCAGACGGTAGGAGAGAGATTCAAGCCTCTTAGTGACCCAATTATCCAGGTGTGGACGGCTCGCTGCTATCGTGTTCACACACGCAGTTGGGGACTCAAGGTCTTGGCACCACATTTCGATCAGTGCTCTATCGGTGAGAACCCTGATCCTCCGGACCTGGTCATTGTTCGGTTCCTCGCTACCGGAGCACTCGCAGCTTTTCTACTTTGATAGGAAATCGCGAGAACCTCCGCCCGTAGTTCCCACAGGGGTCAACCTGGGCAACTTCATCTGAGTCCCCTGAGACAGAGAGAAAGAGAGGAGGGATTCGCGTAGCTGCAAAACCAAACTGTATCCCCCGATTTTTTTATCACTCGTTTTTTAATTGCCTCCCTATTGATGAGATTTTAAAGACGTATTCACGTCGAAATACAAAGTACAAAGTAGAAGAAGTCAAGGGAGGTCGAGTTTTCAAATATTATCTCATTAACACATGTGCTATTTGTGTCTGAGTACAAAGGTATATCAGCATCATTTGAAGTACCCCAAAGGATCCCTTAACCCGGTCCGTTTATTTTTAAAGGTTCAGAGCGCCATTGTTGGGCTTTGTTTACATATCCCAGCGCTAATGGATTGAGCTCTTCACTGTACATTAAGATGCCAGTGTGCCACTTTATAGTGACAGGATATCTTAAAAATTCTTAATTTTTGATATGAAATCATGACTTATGACTATGTTTAGAGGAAATGAATTAAAGGAGACTGACAAAAAGGATTTATGAGTCAACAGTGAAAGACAAAGTTGGAAGGGGAAGGCCAAAGCGAACGTTCCTGGAGCAGATTCAGGACATTAGAAATAAGGGCCAGGTCAAGAGTACTCTAAACGGACGAACATGTATGAAAGGTTTAATGAGAATGAAAGAAGAGAAGGAGATATGCAAGGGTTGTGGCAAGTGAAAGGACGTGGTCTCTGCGTACCTCGAAGGAAATGAGGCGTGATGCTATGTAATCAGCACTATGGACTGCCTTACTGGTCTAAGTGTCAGCTTGTAACGCTACAGACATGAGGTCTTGGATTAGAGGTGCCTTGATCTCCCACTGTATTTTTGCTTTTAAGTGCAGAGTGGTGGGTCTATGGTCTATCAATCCTCTCTCCTATGAGTGAGGAGGTCTGTGCCCAACAGTGGGACGTTTATGGGCAGCCTGCCTGCAAATCTTTTAATTGATGACAAGGTAGCACTTGAATGTGATCACACCAATGGTAAGTGATGATAAAGTCTAAGATGGAAGCGCGCTATTTGGGTGAGAGGCAATTTACCTCTTATGTTTTCTACACAGCATCGTACCGGAAAACAAATCTCTTGCTAGGAGGAACGTCTTTGCTGGTAGAGTGATAATCAGCCGCGGCCGAATCCTCCCACCAGTCCATACTGAAGTTGCACGAGTTAACTAGGGTTTCTAAAAAGAGTCAAAATAGATCTTTGAAAAGAATTCACGCCATTCACTAAGCCATCAAGTTAATCTTTATAAAATATTCTCTAAAGAATTCATAATATTCCGTCATAATACATTTAAAATGATGGTGCACAAAACCTTTTATTGTTCCCATTGAAATATAATGGGGACGCAATGTGGCTAGCAGCTAGAGGCAGGCTTCCTGCCTCTGAATAGGCTATTCTATAAAATTTCAAGAACATTTTCATATAAAAACTTTTAAAAATGTAAGTCTAAGTATTATTTATATATGGCGCGTAAACTTCTGAGTCATCTGTAGTCTGTCCATTCCTAATATATACAAGGTAGGCCTCCGAAAACGAAGACGGACGATAGTACGAATGACACCTTTGATAAAGAGAAAAAAATCAGAAGTGAAACTTCCTTGGCAAACCAATTTTTAAGTCTTGTTTATATTTGTCGAGCGCAGGACTGAGGGCTTAACGTGCTCTCTGAGGCACAAGGGTGGGTCACACCGCCAACTTCCCAACTTCGAGCAAATATTTATTTATTTTTATTTATATACTCTTTATTGTACACCAAAGAAAAGAATTACAAAGAATAAAAGACGCACAAGTAATAACAAAACAAATGTACAAAAAGGAGGTCTTATCGCCAATCAGCAATTTCTTCCAGACAACCTTGAGGAGAAGGAAATTGTGCTAAAGTAAGTGGGAGTTGCATAAAGGAATAATAGATACTAATATTAAACAGAATACACATATAATATAATATATAAATAAAATATACTTACATATACATACTAACATAGTAAAAATACAATTTGTAATAGTACATACCGCAACATGGATTTTTAATTGACCCGACCCAGGAATCGAACCCAGGACCTTATGTTTGTAGTCGAACATGCTAACCACTAGACCAATGAGGCAGTCGTCGGCGAGAGATCAGGCGTCTGATCTCCCTCCGGCCGTGTCAAGTTGTCGTCACATCGGATTATGAGAGTGAAAGAATAAAGAGTGCACTTGTGTACTATGCCTACTCATTCGCAGTGCAATGGTGGGTCTATGCCCAAAAATCTCTCATATGAGTGAGGAGGCCTGTACCCAGCAGTAGGATGTCAATGGGCTGCTACTTACCTTTTCTTTTTGTTTATTTATTCAAATGTAAACCTGTAGATTTCCGAGACTTAGAGAGAAGGAAAAAATGAAGATATGTTGGGAATTTATTTTATTTAATTTTTATTAAAATGATGAATTCAAATAAGAATGCCATATGGTTTTTGTCAATGTTAGAAATTATTAATTACATTTTGTTTTTGAATTTAAATTTTAGAAAAGAGAATTTATTTTATTTTTATTTTATGAAAAATAGTATAATAAATTATTAAACGACGAATTGAAATGCCACATGTTATTTGTATACATTAAAACTTCAAACCTTCAAACGAGTTAGCATGCAACCTTCAAAAGACGCTGCACATCTTCGTGACGCTAATCAGGCGTTTTATCCGTAAAAAATTTACTCTCATGCGCCTAAAGGTATTTTGAATTTATCGTTGGAATGAAAATGAGTTGCTCTTATCTAACTAAATATAATAAATTCATATTATATTGTAACGAAGATGGTCAAAAAGATATCCAACTGAGTTTGTTGTGGGTATTTCCAGGGAGCAAAGGAATCCTCGTAACTTTAGAATGTCCTTTAATATTTTCATCAGTCGTACATTCTGTCTTCTTGAATGAGGCATTTTATTAATTGAATTTGAATATACGGTGGTAACAGAAAACACCAGGTAAACGAGCTACTATAACGCAAACAGTGTTTCATTAAAATTTCACGCGGTCCATTATGATATTGTAAACAAAGTTGTCAATTAAAATCCACAAGCAATTAAAGTCGAACCCACAGGCATATAATGGAAAATGGAAAAATTTCCTCGTCTATATTATTGAAATATCACTCAATAACTCATTAAAATTTACTAAACAATAGCTCCGATTGACTGGATACACGTATATTTCTATATGTCGGAGAATAAGAGAGAGAAGGAAGCATAAAGTATAGAGGCGTAGGGTTCTCCGCCGACATCGTCATTAATGGCATCAATAATTCAATTTCCATACTGTGGGCGTTGGTGCGATCAAACACTTTATTAATTAACTCAGATTATAATGTTCAATCACTTAATGCTCCCGATATCAAATTACACAAACTCATTAATAATAATAGCTAGGAACGCGACAGTTTCAATAGTGGACCGCTCTGGCGGATCATCACCCGAGAACTGGAGAGCAGCGCGCTGGTTATCTTCTTGGGTTCTTCTCAACTTAATTGAGGGTTGCGGGCCTCCAGGCAGTGCCTCCTTACTCGGGCCTTTTCCTCAGACATCAATTTGATGCCTGGTATTTTGTTTTGCCCGCAATCATACGGGCTGGTTCCCGCTGGCTATGCTAGCGGGTCCATCCAGGTCAATTAATTCAATGGTCAAGTCTGGGTATTGCCATTGATAATGTGTCGTCTTCGCCGTCATCATCGCCTACATCAGGAAGCGGGGACAGCAGAAGCTCACGAGGCAGGAGACGCCCAGTGTTTGCTATTCTTGGGTGCTGACTGGCAATGCCATGGAGGTGTATGTGTGGGGAACATACTCCTCGCTAAGTTCCGGACGAACACCTCCACGGTGGGCATCCTGGTGTCACGGTGGATGACGTCATCTCTGACGTACCTCGGAGCTCCTAATATCACACTTAGGCACTTGTTCTGCTGGATCTGCATCCTACTCCTCTGGTACCCTGAGCAGAAAGAGTACCAGTCAGGAGCCGCATACGTCAGTCTAGAGCGGACGCAGGCCCCGTAGACCTTCAGTTTGGCTTTTATCGGGAGACTTGAGGTAAAAAGCGGCGGCAGCAGCGACCGAGCCGCCGCAGCCTGGCCCACGGCGTGAGTCACCGTGTCCGCCAGGCGCAGCCCAAGTAGCGTACTGAAGCGCGCCGGATTGTCACTATTAACTCTGCCCCACGCCGATAGACAGATGGCGCCAGAGGACGGGGGAGTGTGAGATTTCCCACACTTGTAGTTTATATAGAGAAGTAGTGCACAATGATGATATTTTTAAAAATTATGCTTAAAAATACATTACATACACACGCATACAGAGTATATTTTCGCGCCAACTGGCGCGTATCCTTGGTACTTCGGAAGCGGCATACTCGCGCCATCTGCAAGCTTTCCGACGTACTAATGCACTGGTTATCGGGAGGCGTCAGTATACGACACGAGAGGGCGCCTCCTCTGCAGTACCATTATCATGGAGCAATATATTTTATAGTTTATCTGAAGCAGAGATCAAGTTGTCACCTCTCGAAGCGTATGGTGACGGGGCAGAATAAGCCCGCTTCGTGATTTTGAATGATTTTGTCGGGAAAGTGCGGTAATTCCACGCGTTAATTAGTTTGTGGGCTTAATGAAGTAGATTGTCGCGTTTTGTAGGCCCATATCGTAGCCTTCTAGTGAAAGGTGGCGGGTCATAGCGCGGCTAGGTTATTTCGCTCACGCGGTGACCAGCACCGTCTATGGCAGCTTTCGGTGAAGCCTTGGCAGGACACATACACACATGACAATAATACACTTACAAAATACACGGGAACAGCCACCTGCCATAGCCGACGCTGTCGAGGAGATCGGCACCGAGAGTCCAGGTAAGTGTAAAATTCACTTATATCAGTTTGACACCTAGGTGGATTCTCTCCTTAACATTCTCCTCCCGCCGTCTCGGGGACCGACTCGACCTGGATTCCTATGGGCCCGGGTTCAGGGTCGAGTCCATGCCCAAGGTCACGGTCGGCGTGAACAGTATATATGCGTATTTCTCAATCGGTGACAATTATGACAAACGCTATAAGGTTGTATTAAAAAGTTTATATTGTCAAAATCTATAATCTAGATGAATACAAACTGAAAACCATGCTAAAAGTAAAAATGAAGAAAAAGTATTAAAACAAGAATGTGTGACTAAGCTTCTTGTCTAAATACAATGCAGAACAGGTCTGGACCTCGGAAAAATTGTTTTGTCAGACCATGGGATTTAAAGTGTTAAAAATATCAATGTAAAACAGACGATGTTGCACGGGTTAACTAGTATTATATACAGAGGGCTTTGTGCATAATATCGAAGTGCTTCAGCCTTTGTAAATTACCAAAATTGAGTCGGAACTCCTTTCACCATACTAGCCATATGTGAAATTCATACAATATATAATTCACCAGCTATTCCACTGTTAATAGACTGCTTTGAACAGAATGGTATAGCTTTGAAAACTTCAAGCAGGAATTCTAGACTTCTATGTTTTATTTTACCTCGTACATGTGACTTCGTGTGTATATAATAATCTTATAGAAGTAAGTACAAGTGTTTATAAACTATCCACTTGATTCATAGATTTTAGAAAAGGCCTATGATCGAGTGGTGAGGAATGAGCTGTGGTCAACGTTATCAACGTAAGGGGCGGAGCGGTAATCTGATTCAGGCATTGAAGTCTCTCTATGAGGGTTCTAGTGCCTGTGTCAGAATAAACGGAGCGTACACGGAGTGGTTTCCTGTCGAAAGAGGTGTTCGACAGGGATGTGTTGCGTCACCATGGCTGTTCAACCTATTCATGGATAAATGTTTGACAGATTTAAAAGAAAGTATGTATGGGTTAAGAATGAATGAATTACTCATCAAATGTTTACTCTACGCTGATGATCAAGTAATACTTGCGTCATCCGCTAATGAGCTACAGGAGATGCTAAATATTATGAATGAAGTTTTGATAAGGAAAGGAATGAAAGTGAATGTAAACAAAACGAAAATTATGTTTTTTGAAAGAGATGAATCTTTGATGAATGGTAATATTTTGATAGATGGGGAACAATTGGAAGAGGTGAAAGTATTTGTATACTTGGGATCTAAGTTTACATAAGAGGGTACATATGAAAGTGATATTGAAAGGAGAGTAAATGCAAGGAATATGGTAAATGCAGTAGCCAGATGGTGTCTCAAAGGGCCAGNCGACAGAGTTTGTTGTGGGTTCTTCTCGGATCAGGGCGCGAAGGAACCCTCGTAACTTTAGATTTTAAGCCGATTTTGAGTACCATCATCAGACGTATATTAGAATCAGAGTGGAAAAAAATATAATTTGACGATTCAAAAGTGCTGTAATATGCCTACTTGAATAAAGATATTTTTGATTTGAGTGATTTGATTTTTATAATAATTATATTTGTCTTCATATACACAATTCGTTTCTTTCATACTTTCGTTTCTTGTCTTTGAAAAACAAAAGAGATACGAGATTGATTGTTACGCTTTTGATCTCTGTCTTGATTTCTCCTTTTGAAGACGATCTGAAATATATTTCCGAATAAATACATTTAAATGTAAATGATCTTACAATGTATATTTTTTCCTCCCTTGTTAACGAAATAGCGAAAGAAATGGACTTTACTTGCTTGACTGTAATCTTACATAACTGATGATATAGTCTAATATAGTAGCACGCTAAGAGACGATCTAATGTTTTCTAGTTTATGTTTATGTTATTGTATTTTTCTATTGTCCTGTTTTGTGGCTTTCAATAAAGTGTACATCTCATGACGACACGTCTCTTCATAAGGTGTTATCTAGCAACAACCGAAGCCACCACAACCACACATTACTAAATTATAAATGCGATAAAATCACAACCAAACTAATGGACCGATTTAAATGAAACTTGGTACACAGACAGTCTTGAGCCTGAGAAAGGACTCCCTAATGTAGACAACGTATTCGCTCACTAAGAAACTGTTTCTCAAGATTTTTTTTAATTATCACAAATTCTCACCTCCTTACGGAAATACTATTACATAAAGAGTTTGCTTATGAAATATTAATAAAAAAAATCAGGTTTCGCATGCAGAGGAAACGGTTTGTAAGAGTTCAAATTCAACACGATAGGATGGAGGTGGAAGGATTCATAAACCCCACAATTTCTTCGGGGATATACAGGTTTTATTACAGTACTGCACTAAAACGTCGTCGCTTCAACCGATGGACATCCACTGCTGGACATAGGGCTCACGAAATGATACCCACAAGGCTCCATCGGCTACCGGCGACCCTCTTTATGTCATCGGTCCACCTTGTGGGGGGTCTACCTACACTGCGCCGCCTGGTGCGGGGTCGCCACTCCAGCATCTTCGGACCCCAACGTCCATCGGTCCGTCGGACTATGTGCCCCGCCCATTGCCACTTCAGGTTCGCGATTCGTAAGGCTATGTCGGTGAATTTAGTTCTGCTACGGATCTCCTCATTTCTGATTTGATCACTTAGAGAAACTCCAAGCATAGCCCTTTCCATCGCACGCTGAGTGACTCTGAACTTTCGTATGAGGCCCACAGTCAGCGATCACGTTCCGGAGCTGTAGTTCATCACTGGCAACACGCAAAGTTCTTCGAACAGTGCGTGTTGCATTAAAATGTACAATGATGAATTTTTAATAACAACGCATAATTTTATTTAAAGAATTATGTATAATATCATGCCTTTTTTTTTCGCTGGGAAATGCATTTAGGCACGAACCCCGGCCTACAGGTCAGGAGTGTGGGACTCGGCGAGGGAGGAGACCTCGCAATACCCACTAAAACCCAGCGCAACTCTCTTCATCTGTTAGTGAGGCACCAGGTGTTCAAATTTCGCATTCGTCCCTCGTACCCCAGATGAGTCCAACTGAAGATTCGGCGAAGATTCGACTTCGGCGGTGAGCGGGAGCATCCGCTGCATTCTCCCTCTCTCGCTCATGGGCTTCCTTAAGCGATACTACGGCCTCGCAGAAGGAGGATACTCCGGCCCACATCCTATCATTGGAGAGCATCGCACCTGTAATGCTCCCCAGCCAGAGATCACCGCCAATCATTGCCTCCAGGAGGTGATGTATAATATCATTCACGAGTTTATGATTACCATAGCTTTAAAACAAGTTGTTATTTTATAAATACACTCAAATTTACTGTAAAGAATTTTCCAGAATTTTCCTGCGTTAATTGAAAAGTAATGACAATTTCCACTCCATCTATAGACACGAAAAACTTCAATTAAAGCAACGATTTCATAGAGATTAAAATTCAATTACTGAACGTTTCATTGGATAACAACAAAGAACCTTAACTTAATAAAATCGTTAACACGTTATATAGTAATAAATCACTTTATTGTTTGTCTATTACATTCTAAGAAAAAAGGCATTTATTCGTTACTTTCAATCGTCGTCAATATTTTACATCACTTTTGAATAGTTCATCAATATTTCATAACATTATTGAATATTTTACAATACTACTAAATAGTATTCAATATTTTACTACACTTTTGAATAGTTTATGAACATTTTGCAATACTACTAAATAGTATTCAATATTTTACTACACTTTTGAATAGTTTATGAACATTTTGCAATACTACTAAATAGTATTCAATATTTTACTACACTTTTGAATAGTTTATGAACATTTTGCAATACTACTAAATAGTATTCAATATTTTACTACACTTTTGAATAGTTTATGAACATTTTGCAATACTACTAAATAGTATTCAATATTTTACTACACTTTTGAATAGTTTATGAACATTTTGCAATACTACTAAATAGTATTCAATATTTTACTACACTTTTGAATAGTTTATGAACATTTTGCAATACTACTAAATAGTATTCAATATTTTACTACACTTTTGAATAGTTTATGAACATTTTGCAATACTACTAAATAGTATTCAATATTTTACTACACTTTTGAATAGTTTATGAACATTTTGCAATACTACTAAATAGTATTCAATATTTTACTACACTTTTGAATAGTTTATGAACATTTTGCAATACTACTAAATAGTATTCAATATTTTACTACACTTTTGAATAGTTTATGAACATTTTGCAATACTACTAAATAGTATTCAATATTTTACTACACTTTTGAATAGTTTATGAACATTTTGCAATACTACTAAATAGTATTCAATATTTTACTACACTTTTGAATAGTTTATGAACATTTTGCAATGCTACTAAGTAGTATTCAACATTTTACTACACTTTTGAATAGTTATGAAAATTTTACAATACTACTAAATAGTATTCAATATTTTACTACACTTTTGAATAGTTTATAAAAATTTTACAATACTACTAAATAGTATTCAATATTGTACTACACTTTTGAATAGTTAATGAATATTTTACAATGCTACTAAGTAGTATTCATTATTTTACAACAGTTTTACATAATACTTCAATATTTTCAACACTTTTGAATTGTTCATTAATAATTCATAACATTTTTGAATAGTTCATCAATGTTTCATAAAATTTTTGATTGTTCAAGAATATTATCTAGACCTTTTGAATAATTTTTGCAATACTTCTAAATAGTATTCATTATTTTACAACACTTTTCAATAGTTCATCAATATTTAACAGCACTTTCGACTCGTTCGTCAACATTTCATAACAGTTTTGAATAGTTTTCATTATGTCACTTAACTTTTGAGTGGTTTTAATTTACAGCATTTATAAATAGTTTAAAAGTATTGTTTTTTTTATATTTATTGCTGACGGTTTAGCGCTAGATTGATCTCACCTGATGGTAAGTAATGATACAATCCTTACGATATGATACGGTTTCTCCACAGCATCCTACCGGAACACAAATCTCTTTGTTTTGGCGGTACGTCTTTGCTGGTAACTAGCCACGGCCGAAACCTCCCACCAGACCAGTCTCAGACAAATTAGAAAATACAAATTTCTAAATTCGTCCTGCCGGGGATCGAACCCTGGACCTCTGCTAGCAAGGCGCTATCTTGCAGAACTTTGAAATATTCTATTACATTTTTGAATATTGTATAACACTTTTGTTTGAATAGTTTTAATATAGTATACAATACTGTTATATTAACTTGACGGCCTCGCTGGCGCAGTGGTGCAAGTATTCACTTTGCTAGCGGAGGTCCCGGGTTCGATCCGCGGTAGGACGAATTTAGGAAATTGTATTTTCTAATTTGTCTGAGTCTGGACTGGTGGGAGGCCTCGGCCGTCTAACAAAGAGATTTGTGTTCCGGTGCGATGCTGTGGAGAAAAAAGGGGTATATCGTCTCTTAACAGATTAGCGCGCTTCTATCTTAGACTGTATCATCACTTACCATCGGGTGAGATCATAGTCAAGCGCTAATCTGTCAGCAAAAAAAAAAAGCTGGACTTTTTTATATAATTAAGCATGTCAGTAAGAGTATATTGTTGTTATTGGACTTGGTCCTGACTGACTGACTATAGCTGGATTTTATAGCTGTTGAATTAGAATTGAACACTTACGGTATGCAGCAAGACCTTCAAAATAATTGTCTTTAATAAGCCAAAAGTTGATTATCCATTGGACGACACCCCTGCAGCTGATGTAGGCGAACAACAGTGAGATCCATGTGGTGTCTTCGTCACAGGAAGACTGAATCGGCCATGGGAATGGTTTGTTGATCCATCTGACGTTCATAAATCTGTTTTTGTTCATATAGTTCAGGATTGCCACTGTAAAAAACATTAAGTATTTTGCAGCGTTTTTGAATAAAGCTTTTTAAGGATGAAAAGTTCGCTTTTCGGCCCCTGTATTCGGAAGAAAAATGCTTCGTTCTCTCCCGGATAGATTTTACTGGCACGATGCATCCAAATTAGCTTTCCTTCCAGTAACCTTATGTACAGTTTATGAAAGGCAGTTTAAAACGCGAGGCAGTTAAATTATTAACTATTGATTGAAGAGGTCCATCTTTTTATCCCAGTTTAACAATTTCGATTGGGTCACGAATTATTGCTGGCGAGAATGCCCTATTTTTCTCCCTCGGTGCGTAATATACCACAGTATGTTTACATGTTATTTCCGTTGTACGATTGATCATAATATTAAAGACACTTAATATGTAAAGGGTTCTGAGGTTAAATTTATACGGTGCTGATAACAAAAAATGTATTTTTAGATCATAGCTGGTAGAGAGACATGACGCAGGTAACATTGCGGGGAACAACTAGGTAAGTATAAGCGAAAAACGATCACTAACTGAAGAGATCTCCAAAATGATTCGCGTGTCAGGAAAAGGGAGAAATAAAATAATAATGATCATAATAATTAGTAAATTAATGATATGTTCATAAATTAACTAATTTTTAACAATTCTTGAATATTAGAATAAGTAAGTAAGTAGCAGCCCATTAACGTCCCACTGCTGGGCACAGGCCTCCTCACTCCGAAGAGAGAGGGTTTTTAGAGCATAGACTCACCACGCTTCTCCACTGCGGATTGGCAGGNCACTAGACCAATGAGGCAGTCCTAGAATATTAGAATATGATTTCATAATAAAAGTCAATAATCAAATTAAAATATTCTTAACTTTCAGTAAACTCAAACTTTTTTATAAAAGGCTCTACCACCGGTTCGTAACCTAACTGACTAAGAGAAGAATCCGGCAAGAAATTCTATAGTCTTTTACTCTTTTTTTTCATCGATGTTATATTTGATATAAATTACAATAAAATACACCATCAACATCCATTATCATTCAATATAAAAACAAATAGGACATAATTATCATTACAATATATTAAAACACATCAGTTTTAATTTAAAGAAGTACACTTAGCTTTGTATCGCAGAGCAGCCCATTTTATGACACAACTAACTTAAAATACAATAATTCGTAACGTTGATTAAAAACTCAACTCATTTACACGAATTTATATACCTTTCTTACTAATGATGCTATTACCTGTATAACTCCTTACTAGTTTTAAATTTCGACAGGGGTTGCCTGGCAGAGATTGCTTAAAGCAATAAGGCCGCCCTTGCACATAGGTTAAGCTTTTTATTGTATAAGCTTTAACATTTTTTTTTTGACGCTGGGAAATGCATTTACGCACCCCAACCGAACAGTCATCGGTTGGGAGTGTGGGACTCACTAGACAAAACCAGAATACCCACTAAAACCCAGCGAAACCGTCTTGATCCTTTAGTGAGGGGCCAGAGGCTCAGAGAAAACATTCTACTCTGGCACCCCGGATTTGTTTGCCTTCACAACTGTGTCAAATTTAAAAAAGAAGAAGGAGGCGGGAAAAGGCCAAGGCGTCTTCCAGGCCTTCTTCGTCAAGCTTTAACATATAAGTTTTGTATTTTGAAATTTCTATGTGCAATAAAGTTTTTCTATCTATCTATCTATTACGGCAAAACACCAATGAGAGTGTTTGGCACCAAATATGGAATATATTTATTAATTATCTTATATTTATTAAGAAACTACCACTTCCTGTTAGTTCTTAATAGTTACAATTAATATAATTTAAGTAATCTTTTATGAAACTTTACAACCATCCCAAATTTACAATGTTTACAAATTCACCAATAGGAACGACATTGTAAAGGCCATTCTTTCTAAAAATACAGTTTAGTGAAATGACGAACCGTATCCTTTATTTAATATATTATAATTTATTTTATATATATTTACATATATATATTTATAAGTATTTTATATATTACTATCACGTGCAACTGTCTTGATATACACAAGCTGTATAGCTTCGAGATCATCCCAGATTAACTCCCCATACGTTTCACGACCGCACTCTTAACAGAAAACCCCTATAAGAGGGGAAGCAAGTCTAGACTTAATGTATAACACTTCAAACCGAATATTAGGCGAGAATGAACAGAGCAAGTGAAACAGCTTGTATGTACTTATAACTTAGATTTTAGAGACTCAAAAAATTTTACATTACTTCAAATCCATCGAAAAAGATTGTACTGGAACTGCATCTACATTAATCGGTCATCAATGTGACATAAATACATATTATACCCTTAAATAACTCTAAACAACATATAAATAGGCGATAAAAGATATAAAGCTCGGAATAGCACAAGGTAGTGTACTTGGTCCGTTATTGTTCCTCTTGTATATAAATGGCCTTCCAGAACAAACCTCCCAGAATTAAAGTTTTTCTATAATAAACTTATTAAACTGAGTAATTAAATAATAATAATTAAGATTAGCATTACGGCTCCGAAACGTGGTCGCTGACTATGGGCCTTATACGAAAGTTCATAGTCAGTCAGCGTGCGATGGAAAGGGTTATGCGTGGAGTTTCTCTACGTGATCAAATCAGAAATGACCTTACGAATCGCGAACCTGAATTGGCAATGGGCGGGGCACATAGTCCGACAGACCGATGGACGTTGGGGCCGGAAGGTGCTGGAATGGCGACCCCACACCGGACGACGCAGTGTAGGAAGACCCCCCACATGGTGAACCGACGATATAAGGAGGATCGGCGGTAGCCGCTGGAGCCAGGCGGCGCAAGATCGGGCCTTGTGGGCATCATTTCGTGAAACCTATGTCCAGCAGTGGACGTCCATCGGTTGAAGCGACGACGACGAATTAAGATATGACCTAATTTGTTCTTATAAAATACTTACAATAATGCTAACTGCTGTGGAGCAGCGCGGTGGATATATGCTCTAAAAACCCTCTCTTCTATAAGTGAAGAGGCCTGTGCCCAGCAGTGGGAAGTTAATGGGCTGCTACTGACTTGTTAAGGAAATTTGATCGTTGCTTCATAAAACAGTAAGGGAGATAATAAGGTTTTAGCATTTGTGTATTATTAACTAAGTATCTCAAATATTCTCACCTGTTTTGGCTGCCGTAATCATTTATTAATAAATAAAACATTTAGATATATAGTCTACATGTTTGTATCATTATATTAGCTGAACGAGACGAAATGTACAACCGCTGTGCCTCCGCTTAACAAATCTATTAAGATATCCATTTTAATAAACTGTTTTTATGGCACTTTTGATCTACGTGAAATGTATAACGTATGTTATGGTATTTTTCCTTGTATGTTCTGATACCGTGAAAATAGAATGAAGCCCGTTCTTAGTGGGCGTCAACGTCGCAAAAGGAGAGAGAGAGAGAGAGAGAGAGAAAACACTTTATTGCACACAAGATAAAAATAAAAAGACATATAAACTAAGATACTTATTACTATAATATAGCGTGCAAAGGCGGTCTTATTGTTACAAGCAATCTCTTAAAGGAATGCTTATTCCAATTTTTCACTGGTATTAAATATAGTAAATATGGTGCAACACTTTTCAATATTTTACAGGAGTCTTTGTGAAACATTGTGAGATAAAAATTTGTGAAATAACAATCAATAAGGGTTTATACCTAAGTTTACGTATATAATTGTATATAGATTGTACTTTTTTACATAATCGAGGTCCTTGTTCCATTATCTAATAATAAATCTACCTTAATATCTTATTCATTGCTCCGTTACAATATATTCGAGGATGGGTCCTTAATAGTTCCGGGAATTCGTCCTGCGACGTCCCTTCCGGCCCTAGAGACCAAGGGATATCTCTAATAGGTTAATCGACCATATTGTGACAAACCATCCATATTAATCGGATGTCCATTTAACGTATTTCTGTCTTTGATATCGATTATTCGTATATACTGGCAGTCGCAAAGCGGAAATTGCAGGCGAAAGCACTGGCGGCGACTTACCAGTGCAGGGTTGCCGTAAGGTCTGGAGGTGACAGTCTCTAAAGTGACGAGGTCCAAAGGGTTAGGGCCCTTCCCGACAGGGTCCTGATTCAAGCTTGGAAGGAGCTTCTCGAGTCTACAAGTGCGGGTGTGGTCACGGTGGAGGCGATCCGTCCTCGCCTCGAACAATGGTTAGCTAGGGGGCACGGATCGATTACCTTTAGACTGGTGCAAATACTGACCGGACACGGATGTTTCGAAAAGTACTTGCATCAGATAGCACGACGGGAAGAGTCCTCTATCTGCCATCAGTGTAGCGCGCCTGTCGATTCGGTGGCCCACACTGTGGCAGAATGTCCGGCTTGGGGACCACAGCGACATCCACTGGTGTCCCTCATCGGAGCGGATCTCTCACTTCCAAGTGTAGTTTGCGCCATGCTTGACAGTGAGATAGGATGGAATGCAGTTCTTTAAAGGAGGCAGTGGAGCGAGTACGAGAAGCTGCAGCAGATGCTGCTCCCCTAAAGAGGAGGCGTCTTTACGATTGCCTCTTGTCTCCTCATTGAACATCCTCAGTTGGTTCATCCGGGAGTGTCAGAGTGAATGCGCAAGGGAGGCTCTGACACTCCACATTCAGGGCGAGAAGGGTGTCGCTGGGTTTTAGTGGGTATTCTGCCTTTGCCGGTGAGTCCCACGCTCCCTGCCTAGTGGCAGGGATGCGCAAATGCATATCCCAGCGGAAAAAAAGCGGTCGCAAAGTGGTTGAAATTCAACCATAATTAATATAAATTACAAGATTAAACATTATTAAGGTTTTTTTTGTCAAAGATTATTCTCAAATAAAGAGTTGTCTCAGTAATTTATTTATATATAAAATGAATCCCTATTTCCATACGTCACGCGTGCAGGATTCCGGTAATTCTTTTGTTGTTCTGTTTGTCTGTCTGAATATAATTCAGAAGAAGGTTTGTATGTAAGAAAAAATTAACAAAGTTGCGTAGCATCAGAAATTTTAAGAAAACAACCAACAGTAACATTTGGAATGTAATCTTATTAGTGCTTTTTATAATATAAACTTTTTTAATGCATTCTTATGACGTTTGACGTTTTGATTTGATTTAACGCCTTTTTTATGCATAATTTATAAATGTATTGTCATTGTGCACTCCTTCTCTATATAAAGTATAAGTGTGGGATATTTCATGCTCTTAAGTCCGCGCAATTTTCGTAAAAAGCTTCATAAAGTCTTTGCTTCACGTATTAATATAAATAATATGATAGAAAGGTACGGTAAATAGCAGCCATTTAACGTCCCACTGCTGGTCACAGGCCTTCTCACTCATAGGAGAGAAGGTTTTTCGAGCATAGACCCACCATGCTGATTAATTTTTTTTTTGCGTTGGGAAATGCCTTTACGCACCCCGATGAAATACTTTTCCAATCGGGAGTGTGGAACTCACTGAGAACAGATTACCCATTAAAACCCAGCGGATACCTAGCTGCATTCCACTCTAGTGACCCGGATTATACCGACTATGAGGACCTACCACTCAATAGGGTGAAGCATGTAGTGCATATGTACAACTTCTGCCAACCAACCAAGCCTCCTCCGACGGCTCCAGCCTCTTACTCCTTTAACCTCTCCATTGCCTCGTTCAGCGAGATGACGCTCTCGCAGAAGAAGGCAACCGCCCTCCACCAAACTTCTCTGGCGAGCATCACCCCAATTATGCTCTCCAGTGAAAGATCTCTAAACAACGACCACAAGATATGCCACTGGGGTGACCACGCTGTATACTCCGCCAGTGTATGGTGCGCCATATCTACAGGAGTACAATATGCATGACAGGCAGGCGTTTCCTCACGGCCAACAACATGGTGCAAGTACTTGCCGAAGCAACCATCACCGGCAAGCACCTGCACGAGATGGTAGGAAAGAGATCCGTGCCCCTGGTGAGCGAATTGTCCAAGTGAGGTCGGACCGTCTCCACGGCGACTATACTCGCAATTGGAGACCCAAGATCTTCCCTCCATTTTTCGTTCAGAGCTCTGTCGGCGAGAGCCCTAATCCTCCTGGTCGTCGTAAGAGTCAGCCCCTCTGGAAGTTCTTGTAGCTACCCTGCACTGATAGGCGACTGCAAGGACTTCTACCCATTATGGCATTAAGGCATAATATACAAATTAACTTTCTATTTCTTCACTCTCATAGTCCTATCAGGTTCATGATGATATAGTTATATTAGATTTACTTACGTTGTGAGCCAGTGATTTGTACGTTCTGAAGGAAAAGTCCTGTGTATATTAAATCGACCACAAGCAACGTCAACCCAATAAGTGTAAAAGGCACCAAAACAGCATAGAACCCACAATGCCGCTGTCCATGAGTCATGTTACCTATAGACAGACCAAACCAGGCCACGTGGAGGCATATCCATAACCGTATTTTACTGAAAATAATATTTTACATATTTAATCAATCACACACACGAGAATTGTTTGTTCGCTTAAATCTTTTAAACGATCAAACTGATTTTAATGCAATTTTCAGCAATTCATAGAGAATTTCATGGGGAAGGTTTATATGTATCGTCGTCGTCGTCTCAATCGATGGACGTCCACTGCTGGACAAAGGTCTCTCTTAATGAATTTCAATGGGCCCGATCTTGTATCCAGCGGCTGCCAGGCGACTCGCCTGATGTTATCGGTCCACCTGGTGGGGAGTCTGCCGACGCTGCGTTTTCCGATGCGAGGCCGCCACTCTAGCACCTTCGGGCCCCAACGTCCATTGGTTCTGGGAACTATGCAAACCTTACGAGACAGATCAACTTAATTTGATACGGATTTGTATATCTTTATAAGCTCGATAAATAAGTCCTAAAAGATAACCTAAATTACATACATACATACATACATAGCATCATGCCTTATTCCCATAGGGGTAGGCAGAGACAACATCCTTCCACTTGCCACGATCCTTGCATATATCCTTCGCTTCTTTCAATCTCATTAAACCTTTCATACAAGTTCGTCGGTTTAGAGTACTTTTGACCTGGCCCTTTTTTAAAATGTTCTGGATTTGGTCCAGGAACGTTCGCCTTGGTCTTCCCCTTCCAACTTTCGCATTCACTCTTGACTCATAAATCCTTTTTGTCAGTCTCCCTTCATTCATTCTCTCTACGTGCCCAAACCATCTAAGCATACTTTTCTCAATTTTAGTCACTACGTCTTCTTTTATACCACAACGTTCTCTTATCACACTATTTCTTACACTGTCACTTAGTTTTAATCCACTAACTAACCTAAATTAACCGTTTTTTATTTTTCTTACGCCATAAAGTATGATTCTTTATACAAATAAATAAATCACGTACATATTATATTTCATGCAGATCAAAGCAACATTTCATTAAAATGAATAATAAAGATTTGAAAAACGATTACGAATTTGGAAGCATTTTTACGTGCAAAATTAATTATTAAGTTTCTTAAAAGATAAAATACAAGTTAACAAATATAACCTTCTGAAACTGGAAGCTATATCGTTCTTCACAGGCCACATGATAGTGGAGTAGTTGTCGCTGTCGTGTTTCATGGTGACATTGTAGAAGTGTATTCGCCCACAAGCTTCTGGGTCATAGAGGTAGAGCAGTTTCATCAAAGTCACCTCGTGGAGCTCAGAACTGTTAGGAACGAAACGACAATCTAGCGTCGCCCAGCTTATAAAGAAAGAAATTATAGCTGAAAAGCAGTAAAGATTATATACCGTACATACGATTACCTTCCCATCTATATCTGAATCTGTATCTCTATATACGTCTACATCTGAATTGCTACTTGTATTTACATCCATATATCTATGTCAGTTTTTACATACATAGCGTCACGCCTCATTCTCTTCGGGGTAGACAGAGACCACGTCCTTCCACTTGCCACAATCCTTGCTTATCTCCTTCGCTTCTTTCATTTTAATTAAACCGTTCATACTAGTTCGTCGGTTTAGAGTATTATTAACCTGGCCCTTATTTCAAATATCCTGGATTTGGTCCAGGAACGTTCGACTTGGTTTTCCCCTTCCACCTTTCCCATTCATTCTTAGTTTTATCAGTCTTTTTCTCTACGTGTCCAATCCATTTAAGAATACCTTTCTCAATTTTAGTCACTATATATTCTCTTATACCACAAGTTTTGCAGCTTTTACATTTGTATCTGTCGGAGTGCAAGAGTCTGTGGATCGATGGTCCGTGTGTAATAGTCTGTGGAACGCTGGTGCCATCTTTGTATCGGCGTGGGGGCAGAGTCAATAAGTGGCAGTCCGGCCCGTCTTTCGGCAGTTCTCGAGCGGCGGGGCCGGATTGGTCGACTATTGAAACTGTCGCGTTCCTAGCTATTAGTGTTAATGAGTTTGTGAAAATTGATATCGGGAACATTAAATGATTGAACATTATAATCCGAGTTAATTAACAAAGTGTTTGATTGCACCAACATTACCCACGAACGCCCACAGAATAAGAAATTAAATAATCCAATTAATAACGATGTCGGCGGAGAACCCTACGACCCTGTGCTTTAAGCTTCGCTTCGTTCTCTCTTATTCTCCGACATATCTATATTTGCATCTGTGTCTGTCTCTACACCTGTAGCTATGTTTAAATTTGTATACATATATACATATGTCTGTATTTACATCTGTATCTTAACGCCATCTTAAATATGATTGAGAAGTCTTCGTACTGCCCTTATTTGTCACACTGCTGTGGGTTACATAAACCCATTGCTTAAATATTTACTTTTATTTGTGTATTATAATTATAACATAATTTTAAGTCTCACTAACGACTTACTCGTCTTGTTACTCGAAGTAACAATAAATTCATTCATTCATCCATCTGTATCTATATCTACTACTGAATCTCTATCTATATTACCTTTAACTCGATCTTTAAAAGACTCTATATAACAAGAGGATTATCTATGAGTTTCAAGTCAATCAGTCAAATTACAGTTTTGGCGAACGAATCAAAATGGTGTCCTACTTACATTGATACAGTATTATTATTATAGTCCATACTCTGAGAGAGCTCATTATTTTAGATTTATTCAGAACAATATCCTTGACCAGAATGCGAAAATTACTATTTATTATGTAACTTTCAAGTTGGTTACGAGTACATAGCCTATATATATAAATAAAATGCAAAAATTGTTTTTATCTATGTCCGTTATAGAGTTTGACACCATCCAACTGATGTCCCCCAAACTGGGTACATTGGAAAGAGATTAAGATGAAGATAGTTCGATCCTTCAACCTCTTTTATATATCGGACCACGTGACTGTGCTGTGTCAAATATGATATTATACTCAAAAATTATGGCACGTGTCAAGAATAGGAAATAATCAGTAAATTAATAATGTATGTAAATTAATGATGTATGGTAACACTTATGTATGGTAGTGAAAGTTGGGTATGGCAGAAGAATCACAAAAGTAAAATAAATGCGGTAGAGATGAGAGCGTAGAGAAGCATGAGTGGATTAAAACTGAGTGACAGAGTGAGAAATAGTGTGATAAGAGAACGTTGTGGTATAAAAGAAGATGTAGAAATTGAGAAAGGCTTGCTTAGATGATTTGGGCATGTAGAGAGAATGAATGAAAGGAGACTGACAAAAAGGATTTATGAGTCAAGAGTGAATGCGAAAGTTGGAAGTGGAAGACCAAGGCGAACGTTCATGGACCAAATCCAGCACATTTTAAATAAGGGCCAGGTCCAGAGTACTCTATACCGACGAACTTGTATGAAATGTTTAATGAGAACGAAAGAAGCGAAGCAGATATGCAAGGATCGTGGCAAATGGAAGGACGTGGTCTCTGCCTACCCTTATGGGAATGAGGCGTGATGCTATGTATGTATGTATGTAAAAGAGGAATAATCTCGCCATACGTTCTTTTGTGGTATCTCTAAGGGATTAGGCAGCGTTTTGCATGAAAGACTATGAAGACGAACGAAGACAAATAAATTCATCCAACGCTTTCAACAATCATCGCAATATTTTAACCGATTTACAGTAAAAATTTGAAAAATTATATACCGGAATGTTCCTCATAAATCACTCAATGAAATTGTACGAAAATTATTTCAGGAGTTTTTGAGTTTAACACGTAGAAAAACAATAATAACAAAGTCCTTCACCGTGTTTGTCCGTAACAAACGCGGTGAAGGACTTTGTTATATATTGTGTAAAGATGGTTGCGAGTAATCTACTTTTTAATTTGCTACTTTACGATACTATTCGTTAAGAATACGATACTTAACAATACACATATATAAATATGTATATTGTTAGTGTCCTTTTGTGTTAAGTTGCACAATACAAATTTACTTATAAGTATATGATGTTTGTTCACGATTTTCCCAGCTTATAATTTAATGTCATTTCTTTTATATACTTTTTAACTTTCATATTAGAATTCACACACAATTATTTGTTATATTATATAAAACGACAAGGATAGATGCTTATAATAAGTTTAATAAAGATACTCCCTAACGCGCTTGAGCCAGTATTTACGTTTGCCAGCCTTAGTTGCCGCATATAAGTAGTCCATTTTGGCGCCAAAGTTAGTTCGGTTCCGTGCTGGTAGTAAGTATGCGTCGGCGGTTGGAAGAAGTCTTCAAGCCCTTTCTTTGTTCCCGGATCAGAATAATAATGAGTGTGGACTTCTGAATGAGCTCAAAATATTGTGTGCGATTATAATATTAGCTGAGATATGTTAAAATTAAAGTATTTAAGGGTTAAATAAAACAGGATAAAAAAAATAAACCAAATAAACAAACCGACAGGGATATGTTATCTCCCCGGAAATCACCGCGGCGCTGGAAGACCTTTTTAAAGTTTAGGAGCGGAGCGGATTGGGCATCAACATCAATAGCGAGTACATCACTCATCTACGGTTTGCCGATGACGTGGTCTCTATGGCAGGGAGTCTCGAAGATTTCTATACAATGCTCGATGACCTCAACAGGGTTTCTGAAAAGGTGGGCCTGAAAATGAAGATGGATAAGACGAAAGTTATGTCGAATATCCATGTTCCGCTCCACCCAATCATCGTTGAGAACTCATCACTCGAAATTGTAGACGAGTATACATACTTGGGACATATAGTCCAGCTAAGTAGGTCCAATTTCGAAAAGGAGGACAACCGCCGAATCCAACACGGTTGGGCAGCGTTCGGGAAATTACGCCAGATATCCCTCAGAGCCTAAAGACGAAGTTATTCGAACAGTGCGTGATGCCAGTGATGGCCTATGGCTCTGAAACGCGGTTGCTGACTATGGGCCTCATACGAATGCTCAGACTCACTCAGCGAACGATGAAGAGGGCTATGCTCGAAGTTTCTCCACGCGATCAAATCAGAAATGAGGAGATCGGGCGGGGCACATAGTCCGACGGACCGATGGGCGTTGGGGCCCGAAGGTGCTGCAGTGGCGACCTCGCACCGGACGGCGCAGTGTAGGGAGACCCCCCACAAAGTGGACCGACGATATAAAGAGGGTCGCCGGTAGCCGCTGGAGCCAAGCGGCGCATGATCGGGCCTTGTGGACGTCCATCAGTGGTTATGACTGGGCTAACAACTGTAGTCAGTGACTGACTATAGCAAGGCTTTACTACAGTTAAAAAAAGATCTTAATAGATTTACGGGTTCGTAGAATCCACTCTGAAATTGTCCCTTAAGTCCTAAATTAATGGCTATCCATTTGCCGAGGCGGTAATGAAAAATTTAACGGGAAGCTCTTTCAAATTGAATTCTTTTATGCCATTTTTAGGATTATTTAGCGAAATGATGTAGATGGGTTTTCTATAGCTTCGTTTAGTCCGTAATTTATACGGCTTTGACCTTTAAACCTACTGGAATTTATTATTAGGACCAATATCACTTTATGGAATCTATGGTCGTAATTTGGGATAGGTATCTACGAATATAAGGGCCTAGATGTTATTAGGATATCTAAACTAGCTGGCTACATCTTTATTGGATGTGCTTTTATATAAATTTAGGAAATATATCAAGAACATTTCCATTTATAAAGCATTTTACAATGTTGAAGATTATCTTTAGATATTATTAACCTAAGTCCTTAGCTTCGGCTTGTCTGTTGGCGATAAAGTCAAAAGTACTTAACTGATTTTTATACAGTTTAGATACAACAGTTCAGTTAGATCATAACTATCCTCAAGAATGAGGATAGCTGAAGACGAAAAATCGTAGGGGGAAGAAGACCACGCGGCCGATCACCTAGTCGTTAGGCCGGCTAAAAAAAGTAAAAGCGATTACAGGAAAGCCAAAGAGCTCGGTCTTGGTGAGGGAAATGACACAGGCACTTAAGTACGGACACGAGCTTCAAGCATAAAGACCTAGAATACGACCTAGAAGAAGAGTAGTTTCTTTATCAGGTGCTTTTGTAGAGGCTAGCATTCTGCTTCATACATCATTGCAGTTTTATAAACCTTGCTCTTAATGCGAATTGCCATACGTGTCTTGCCTATCAGGTCTCTCCAGTTTACTGGCCTACCATCAAGCTTTGTGTTATCCGTGCTAATTAATTCGAAATAAATTCTCGAAAGTTCCTACGAAATATTTTTAACGTTTTTTTCAATTACTGCGAGATCTATGATTAATTGTTTTCCATCGCTCTTCGCGGATTTCGCTTTGTACAACGTAATAAATTAAATATTCTTACAAACTCCTATTAAATTCCATTTAGACTTAGCGGAATATTTAACGGGCTTTTAATAATTTCATAGGGAAAGCTTTTTCTTTTAATACAATGTCTTAAAGTTTGTTTTAACATTTCTACAACTGCTCTTCAAAGGCTGAACAGATTTTGATGAAACTTTTGAGAATGTTCAGATGGATTTAAGAATGGTTTCGGTTGATAATTCAATCCCGATTTCCCCATATTTCCACGGTGTTGGTAACAACCTGGGGGAACAGTTAGCAAATACAACATACCAATGATGAAGTAAACAAATACAATTCTTGGGCTAATTTTATTTGGAAATAAGTACAACTTATATCTAGTAATTGAAAAGTGGCCTTTGTGGCTAATGAGTAACAGGCCTATATTCACCAGATCTACAATAAAATGCTATATCGTCAATAGACTCCTCAAATTCTCTGGTGTCATGCTTCTGTCATCTTCCTTCTTCTAATTATTTCTGGTAATTGCTTCGTTAGCTCCATTTAAAAATATCTTCACTAAATTCAAAATATAGAAGTTTATCATTACTGGCCTATTGATTTTTAAAGTTTTGGTGCCAAACGGTGCTTTTGTGTACTCTTTTTTTCTCTAATTAATTGCCTTGGCATACTTAGAAATAGAAGAAGGATATCCTATTTACCCTTTCCATAATTGGCTTATTATATATAACACTTTATCATTACTGGGTTTTTTGTACTTGATTTCTGGTATCAAGCTACTCTCTTGTGGTCTCATTTTAATATTTCTTCTATTTAATTGGCTTATTTAATATAGAAATAGGAGAAAAACTGTCTGTTTGGCATGTCTGTTTAGTAAGCAATATTATAAACCCTTTCTTTAATTCTTCTTCTATTACCCTGATTCTTTTATCTAAAAGTAGAAGAAGAAAGGCCTATATGGCTTCTTAGTAACTGGCTTGTGTTCACCAGATCTAAAGTACAACACTTTGTCATCATTTGGCTCCACATACATTGGCTCTGGTATAGGTTGATTCTCTTGAAGTATCAACCTGCTTTTCTGCTCCCGCTTTTTGATTCTCCTTTTGATTAATTGTAGCACTCTGCAGCTGAATATGTTAACACCTAATATTATCACGCCTCTGATCCAACAGGCAGAAGCTAACATGGGAAGCCAACCCCCAAATTCATCGTATCTGTTCAACTCCATTTCAACACCCCATCCACTGTATCTAAGTATCATTCCCTTGGTTAAACTCTGTTGGATATGGGCGATATATACAATTGCCATGGACAGGTCAAATATAACGACAAATACTCCTACGTATAAGGCAATACTTAGTATGAATTTCAGTAGACGTAGCTTTGTTGATACTCTGAACATCCTCAATGCTATTGCCACCAGCATCCATAGAACGTGGATTAGTACACTTAGATTGATGTATCTGGAAGTAATTAAAAAAATGGGTCAGTTTTAATGGAACGTGAACCTGAGACCTTTTCGTCTGAAGACAAGAACAAGCTGATTCTTGACTAATAAGAAATATGTCGGATAATAAGAGAGAACGGAGAAGCATAAAGCACAGGGGCGTAGGGTTCTCCGCCGACTTCGTCATTAATGGGATCCATTATTTAATTTCTTATTCTGTGGGCGTTCGTGGGTAATGTTGGTGCAATCAAACACTTTGTTAATTAACTCGGATTATAATGTTCAATCACTTAATCTTCCCGACATCATTACACAAACTCATACATAATAATAGCTAGGAACGCGACAGTTTCAATAGTCGAACACTCCGGCCGACCGCCTTATTGACTCTGCCCCCACGCCGATACACAGATGGCACCAGCGTTTCACAGACTATTACACACGGACCAGCGATCCATAGACTCTTGCACTCCGACAAATATATATGTTGGCGAAGAAGCAGAGGTTCCCGCCGACATCGTCATTAGTGGATTTCATAATTCAACCTCTAAGGTGTGGGTGTCGGTAGGTAATGTTGTTGCAAGCAAAAACTTTATTAATTAATTTATATTATAAAGTATAGTCACTTAATGTTGCCGATATCAAATATCACAAACACATTAATAGTTATAGTTAGGTTTGCGCGACGGTCACAATAGTCGACTGCTTTAGAGGACCGTCACTCGAGAACTGTCAAGAACGCCGCCGGCCTGTGACTCATTGACTCTGTTCAGCGCCAATAAATGGCGCCGACGTTCCGGAAACCATTTCATTCCGACTTATATATAAACTAACTTACTTCCTAGTTTTAGCAGATAATTTCGTTGATACAGTCATGATAGCTGGTCTCCATTTAATTGGGAATACATTAAGCCCTTTCGAATCGTTTTTCAGTTGCAATGTGGTAATAGACTTCAAGGAGCGAAGGTTGTACCCGCAGGCGTGAGGGTCATACAGGTACATTATCCTGGCCAGTTTGTCGTAATCGTACATGGAGTGTTCTGGGGACCACACACAGAAACTAATCGTGGCGGCTCCAGCAAAAACTAAAATACCTGTAAATTATTAATACTTTAAAAGCATATAAAGCAGATTTACATTAAATGAAATCATTAAATGTTCGTTTAAGTAGGCAAATAAAGAAAGGTCTAAAGCAACACCGATTCATCACGCAGTGTTCTGACAAGATCCCACAACAAACTCTGTCGCCTATCCTTTTCTTATCATCATCAATATACCAGTTTTTTTATTATGTTAAAGAAATTCAGGCTACTTGCCTATTAACGCCACCGCAGCTGACAGAGATGATGATTTTTAATGTTAGGTTGGGTGACTTTTCGTTTTGCTGCGATAGCATTTCTCAGACACAAAAAAAGGCTAGAAAACTAAAGATACCTTAAAAAAGTGAAGATTTTTATGGTCAAGATTGATTAGTTATTTATTCTGTTACAGTGGTGTTTCCCAGCGACAAATAAAGGCTAAATAAACTAACGTACCCTTTAAAATATATGGGACACATAGTCCAGCTAGGTAGGTCCAATTTCGAGAAGGAGGTGAACCGCCAAATCCAACTCGGTTGGGCAGCGTTCGGGAAACGACGCCAGATAGTTTTGTCCGATACCCCTCAGTGCCTGAAGACAAAGCTCTTCGAACACTACGTGTTGCCAGTGATGACCTACGGCTCCGAAACGTGGTCACTGACTATGGGTCCTATACGAAAGTTCAGTGTCGTTCTTTATTATTTTTTTTTATTGCTGACAGATTAGCGCTTGACTGTGATCTCACCTGATGGTAAGTGATGATACAGTCTAAGATGGAAGCGCGCTAATCTGTTAAGAAGCGATATACCCCTTACGGTTTCTACACAGCATCGTACCGGAACACAAATCTCTTTGTTTGGCGGTACGTTTTTGCTGGTAGGGTGGTAACTAGCCACGGCCGAAGCCTCCCACCAGTCCAGACTCAGACAAATTAGAAAATACAATTTCCTAAATTCGTCCTACCGGGGATCGAACCCGGGACCTCGGCTAGCAAAGCGAATACTCGCACCACTGCGCCAGCGAGGCCGTTCAGCGTGCGATGAAGAGGGTTATGTTCGGAGTTTCTCTACGTGATCAAATCAGAAATGAGGAGATCCGTAGCAGAACCAAAGTCAGCGATATATCCCTACGAATCGCGAACCTGAAGTGGCAATGGGCGGGGCATATAGTCCGACGGACCGATAGACGTTGGGGACCGAAGGTGCTGCAATGGCGACCCCTCACCAAACGACGCAGTGTAGGAAGACCCCCCACAAGGTGAACCGACGACATAAAGAGGATCTGGAGCCAGGCGGCGCAAGATCAGGGCCTTGTGGACATCATTCCAACCTTAAAAATAGTAATTTTAAAGGTTATGTTACTTTTATTAGACTTTGTCGCTGAGCAACACCAGCTCAGCAAAATAAAAAACTAGTTAAACCTAACATTAAAAATTGTTTTGTCTGTTGCAGCAGTGACGTTAATACATAATTATCATTTTTTTATATACTTAAGGTACGATAGTCTTTATATGACTTACATTGTATTACAATACAGTTGGAAATCCAACCACAAGCCATCTTATCTCGTGGCAACAAAGACGCCTGCTGATCCTGCAAATGCATAGTGCTTTTCATCATTTTAATGAATTATTAAAGACTTAAACATTTAAAAACCTAATCCTATTTAATAATAAATTATTCCCACGTTCATATTAACTGAAGTTTATTTAACATTACTAATATTTAATGACATAAAAGGACATGTGTCAATACCAAAATAACATTCTTTTAAAGAGGTTTTATATTTTTAACACTTCTGCTATTTATTCCTTTTTTTATATAATCATACTAGCTAACCTGCGCAACTTCGTCCGCTTATAGATAGATAGATAGATAAAATAAATCATCAAAATGATTAAGTGATTCTGAGTTTATTGTGGTTTGTGGCTTTGATTCCCATTCAAAATTTTTTGATATATAAAAGTTAAGGAGTCTATTGAAGTCCCACAGCTGGGCAGATACTTTTTCACTCATAGGACAGTTATTGAACGTAGACCACCTCGCTGCTATACTGTATCCACGCATTTCACCATCAGGTTATCATGGTTCTTTTTATATAGTCTTTATATTGGTTTTATAATCCTGAGATCTACTCGTTATTACTTGATAACCACAGGTCCATTGACTGTCCATTAATACTGCTGCGGCTATGTTCAGCTCACATACTCAACCACAGGTAAAAAGACGCCTCTGTGTCTTGACCATGTAGAAGGTTGTGAGCAATGATGACTTTAGCACACACGTGTTCAACTCACATACTCGGTCATAGGCATAAAGATGCCTCTGTCTCTTGGTCATGTAGGGGTTGTGTTCGACGATAACGTTAATACCCTCTGGTAAGCGCAGGTTCGTTGAAAGTGCCGCGAACGTCGCTCTCTAACGCTCCTACGGCAGTGTTCAACCCATATACTCAATCATAGGAAAAGAGAAGCTTTTGTGTCAAGACCATGTGGCGGCTGTGTGCAGTAATAACTTTAAAGCACTGGTTCATTGAAAGTACCGCGGCTAGAGCTCCTGAACACTGCTGTGGCCACGTACAACGCTCACCCCAAACGATAGGCAAAGCCACCTCTGTCTTTAGCTTAGTCATTATTAATTTAGCAGCCTTAAGCACAGGTTCATTAAAAGTGCGGCCGGTGTCCTATCACACAGGTACGGTCTTGAGAAAGCGCAACTGCAACCATAGTTAAAACTTCCTCTTATTTTACCTTCAATCATAGGCAGACTCATCTATCCATATACTGGCTGTGTGCAATGATGACTTTAGCCTACTCTAATGAGAACAGGATTAAAAAGTAAATAGCAGTCCATTAACGTCCCAATGCTGGGCACAGGCCTCCTCACTCCGAGAAGCGAGGGATTTTGGAGCATAGACCNACCTGGGACTCAAACCCAGGACCTCATATCTGTAGTCGAACATGCTAACCACTAGACCAATGAGGCAGTAATGAGAACAGGATTACATAAATATAAATAAAAGTCAAACCATAGATTCCCACTGTCGAGGTGTTCGTGCGACAGGTGGCACGAACAATGTTCACTCGGCGGATATAAACACTCCACCACGAAATAGGTCCTCTTCACGTCCGACCCCCTGAAGGATGCCCAAAGCTTCGCATGCGATGACAATCCCCAATAGTTCCAGAAACGCGAGCTAATCTGGAAAATAGCCTGGAAGAAGCATAGGCAATCCCTGTAGACAAATACCAAGGATGCTACTCCATCGCTGTCTGGCCCAAGTAAGAGCCAGAGAGGAGCAGCCCTGGTAAAGGGGAAAACTCCGAGGCCCTTATCCACCCTTTAATTATGAACACCCCTATCAGTTAAAGAGTCGCCTCTGTCTCTATCCCATGTAGCGGCGGTATACAGTGATCACTTTAAGACCCTTTTGTAAGCCCAAGTCCTTTGTAAGTGCCGAGGCCGTGTGCAACTCACATACGTCTTGGCCATGTGGTGGCTGTGTGCAATGTGCTTCAGCGCTCTTTATTAAGCGCAGGTTCATTAAAAGTGTACTCCGCACCTCCTCAACCAGAGGTAAAGCTGCCTCAGTATTTTGAATACCGAAATATTCAATTCGATAAGGAACGAGGCAATACAACTGACAAAACGTTATATTTGTAACTAATTTGCATAACAACGAGCCTACTGATTTGGTAATTGCCAACAGTTCGGCTCGTTTCGACTCGCTCCACTTACAATTCACAGCGAATGCTCTGAATTTTTTTCGTTTAAGTGTAAATGTTATGAAATAACTTCAATTATAAATTCTAAAAGCGTTGAATATTATTACAAAGTCGAGCTTTGAATACAAACAGAATGATACTCTTATCTAATTACTACATCGCGTTTTGTTAATTTTTTTAACAGTTGATAAATTGAAATACACTTTTATTTATTAAGAATATAAATCAATACCATACATTTAAAAGATAAATGAAATTAAATGTTAATTACAGTTGGCAATATTATGTCCGTAACCCGTTCTCAGTAAGCTTTTACATAGCTAAAGGAGTCATTGATTAATACCAAGACAATCAGACGAAAAGCTCTAGAGGATCTAAAATGAGTCGCGTATTCTACTTTACAGTTTTTGATAGTATTTTTATTTATGTACCATTTTATTGTGGATTTGCCAATAATCACCATGCTTGGCAGGGGGGTTGGTGATCGCAGTACTAACCTTCTCGCACCGATAACGCTGCTGCCCGTTATCTGTCTGTGGCATTTAGGTCAGCTATAAAGAATGGTTATACCGCCATTTGTCGGTCGCCAGAGCCTTAGTCGGTAGGAGCGGGTGCAGGTGAGGTTGGCGTTTGGAGAAACGGACTGGGATGCGTTTCCCCCTTACACCCCGCTTACGTGGTCGCTGACTATGGGCCTCATGCGGAAGCTCACAGTCAATCAGCGTGCGATGGAGAGGGCTATACCCCGAGTTTTTCTACGTGATAGAATCAGAAATGAAGAGATCCGTATTAGAACCAGAGTCACCGTCATAGTCCTACAAATCGCGAACCTGAAATGGGCGGGGCACATAGTCCGAAGGACCGATGGACGTTGGGAGCCGAAGGTGCTGGAGTGGCGAACCTGCAACGGACGGCGCAGTGCAGGCGACCTGCCTGTCCACAAGGTGGACCGACGATATAAAGAGGGTCGCCGGTAGCCGCTGGAGCCAGGCGGCGCAAGATCGGGCCTTTTGGACGTCATTACGTGAGACCTATGTCCAGCAGTGGACGTTACGGTTGAAGCGATGACGACGACGACCATTTTATATTAAAAATGATTCAAATTGACGTTTTGATGGCACTGTTATTTATATACTAGCAGACCCGACAGACTTGGTGCTGTCAAAAAGATTTGGAATGTGGCAGATTGCAGTTTTACGAATGATTTTCGAAATGAAATTACAACAGTACTAAATATCTATAGCTCTTACATTTTGTGACTATTTGACGTTAGAAACACACCGACATTGCTTAGACAACAGTGAGTACTTGTAATTTATTATGAACTTTATTGAATAGTAACAAAGGCCAAATTGACTCTAAATTTTAGTTAGAAAACTTTTGGTATGGAAACAGAAAAGGGCTGGTTTTAGGGTTTTCGCCTGCAATTCTTCGAACTTTTCTCGCCGTAGAAACCATCCTTGGACTTCAACGAATATTTAAAAAAAAGAATTGACAAAATTGACCCAGGCGTTGTTGAGTTATGCGCTTACCAACACATTTTGCGATTCATTTTTATATTATAAGATATAAACCCACACATTATCCTTTGAGAACAAAGTAGTTTACGTAAAAGAATAAAGCACAAATGATATAACTTAATACTTTTATTTTAGTAATAAATAATAAGTTTATACAACTAAAATTCAAACAAAAGATTTTATAATCCCTATGTCAAGATAAGCTGCAATGGAAATAACAGAAAGTTTAAAGCTTTAGACACTGTTGTAATGGAAGTTAACTCTTTAATGAATCACGAATCGTTTACGGAAAATAATCTTTTAATTGTAATCATTTTTAATGATTATACAGTTACATTTGTACTATCGCTTGAAGAGCTGGAAGTATGCCGCCGTTTGGTACTGCGGAATGGCGGTATAAGCAAATATAGGTGCTCTGTCTTCATTTCTGTACTGTAATCTAGCAGTGTACGCCATATTACGTAAATCATTTTCAGTTTGGAACTGCACCCTTTGCAGTTGAGATCCTGGCAACAAAACATAGTATGCTCCTTGCTCACTAACAATTTCAGCATCCTTCTTAGGCTCCTCCACCAGATTTTCTTTCATAACTTCCGTTGTTGTTTCTACATCAACTTTCTCAACATCTTCTTTGTTTTCAGCCTCGGGTGCTTGGGTTTCCTGCTCTGGTGGCCCATACTCGTTTTGTGGGGTTAAATATGTATTGAAAGGGGCCCCATAACTATCAGCAGGTACTCCATATGTTGAAGCAGGAGGTGAGTATTCTTGACGCGTTGGCAGATTGAACTCCTTCGAAGGCCTGAATCCAGCTGCAGGGTATGGTGCTTGAATTGGTCCCTCAGGTCCTTCTTGTCGCTGTGACCTAAACCTCGTTTGGTACTGAGGTGGTTCAGCTAAAACCACAGCTGCTAATAGAAGTACTAAAGCAAAAGTATTTTGCATTGTTGATGGTTTGACTGGCTGCTGTCGAATGATGCTGCGTTCAGATTTTGTGATGCTTTTATAGTTATTTGGGGATAAAGTGTTTTTTATCGGGTTTCCGTCTTCTCCGGATGTGTCACTGTCTCTGTGATCGATATTCCGGCCATGTTGTCCGCGACATTGGCCCCCTAAACGAGGATGATCAGTTGTGTAATAGCGACCGATTAGGTGAACCTGTCATTGTTCATTGCGAGTACGTGACGCGATTTCCAACGGCAAGTGGCAAACTTACGAAAATACCTAACGAGGCGCTTTAATATTCATGACTCGTGGGGAAACCACTTTCTTTCGGTGTCACTAATTAGGTCTTTGTGCCGTTTCAGCGTCCGAAGTCGGTCAGTGCTTGGGAATACTATTATCATCTTTATGAATGATTATGACATAATATAAGAGACATATTGTATCATTTATTTTTGTCAATTAGCATTGATATTTTTGTGATTGTTGTTTTTTTCCTATATGGTTCTAAGAATAGGATTGCAACCTAGCATGACTTGAATCAAAAATTTGCATACGAGTCGATAAATATGTGAAAGGATGAAGAAAATCGTCTATGAATAATAAAGTCAAAGATGTGTACATATTACAAATAGATTACTAGAAAAGAATTGCATAAATGTGATAAAGAAAGCCTGTTTAAGCTAGTAAAATTTTCATACCTATTGCACAAAGAACCATAGGAAATTTTGTTTAGTATGTAAAGCTTTTATGAATAGGCAGATGGTGTCTCAAAGGGCTGGCCCAGCATGCTTGGGTATGGCAGAAGAAGCAACAAAGTAAAATAAATGCGGTAGAGATGAGAACGTTGAGAAGTATGAGTGGATTAAAACTAAGTGACAGAGTAAGAAATAGTGTGATAAGAGAATATGTGATATAAAAGAAGACGTAGTGACTAAAATTGAGAAAGGTATGCTTAGATGGTTTGGGCATGTAGAGAGAATGAATGAAAAGAGACCAAAAAGGATTTATGAGTAAGGAGCGAATGGGAAAGTTGGAAGGGGATGACCAAAACGAACGTTCCTGGACCAAATCCAGGTAATTTTAAATAAGGGCCAGGTCCTGAGTACTCTAAACCGACGTACTTGTATGAAAGGTTTAATGAGGATGAAAGAAGCGAAGGAGATATGCAAGGATTGTGGCAAGTGGAAGGACGAGGTCTCTGCCTACCCCGAAGGGAATGAGCGAATCTATTATATCGGATACATATCTAAAATCTATATTTAGTGGGTTTTCAGGTTCATTCAGTCAAACCCATCTTCCAAGATTGATCCGTGAATACGTCTCGCGCGCTATGTGTTACCGTCCTTATTTAGCGTTATAAATTCTATGATATATTAGCTATCCAGTGGCGTAATTGAATTTCGGATGAAGATAATAAATGTGTAGCTACAACACCAAACTGTATCCCCCGATTTTGTTATCATTCATATTGCTAAATTGCCGTAAGTATGATTTTAAAGACGTATTCACTTCAAATATAATTTTCCACCGGAAAACACGTTAGTGTTAATATTTATAAAATTTAAATGCCATTTGGCATGGTAAATAGATCAATAAAATTGTGTTAAAATATGATAACGAGGCTGCAATAAAGCGGGCGGTTAAAAAAGTGTTAAAATTTCACGCACGCTGTCCGCACGCGTCATGTTCACAGCTTATACGGCGCCGTTCAAAATGGCCGCTTGACGTTTAATTACGCGGGAAATCTGTCCGTACAGATGATAAATATCTTAATAATTTTACTCAAATGTAGTAAAATTAATTTTTTGATGGATTTTTAAAGACATTCTCGGCTTAGAATTATTATATTTACCAAATATTGTATATTGTACCAATATGTAAAAAAAATGGAAAGACGACAGTAATTTTTCGTGCTTCACAGATTTGATTACCAATCTTATAATTATATTGAACAAATATACCATAGATAAACCCTTACCTAAAAACACCATAACACGCACACAGAAATTTACACACACACACACACACACACACACACACACTCCGTTCAAAATACAGAGAAATATACAAAAATATACATTTGTCACAACAATTAAATTTAAAAATAGTAAATAAGGAGAAAAATACATATGTAATACATAAAATAGTAAAAGTTAATGTATAAAGTTATAGTATTATGAGTGGAATATAAGTGCCTTTTAGTTTTATTGCACAATATATTTAACAAAGTCGTGTTAGTTACACCATTTGTGACTCTAACACAACTGGGTAGAATTTAATTAGTTTTGATTTGTTGTATATTTAATTGTGCTTGTGCTTACCTACGGATCGGAAACGTGGTCGCTGACTATGCGCCTTATTCGAAAGCTCAGAGCAGAACCAAAGTCACCGACATACCCCTACGAGTCGTGAACCTGAAGTGGCAATGGACGGGGCACATAGTCCGACGAACCGATGGACGTTGGGGTCGGAAAGTGCTGGAATGGCGACCCCGCACTGGACGACGCAGTGTAGGAAGACCCCCCACAAGGTAGACCGACGATATAAGGAGGATCGCCGGTAGCCGCTGGAGCCAGGCGGCACAAGATCGGGCCTTGTGGGCATCCATCGGTTGAAGCGACGACGACGACGACGACGATATTTAGTTGAATGCTCTAATCTCAGGAATTACTCGTTTGAATACCATTTTTGTAAATGATAGACAGCCCATTTAGCATGATTTATATATAGGAGACGATAACATTACGATAAATAGGAGCTGAACGTTAGTAAACGGTTAAAGTTACTCCACAATCATTTATAAAGGAATTGTCCTTCTTTAAAAGTACATTATAACTCTTTTCATAGTCATAGAATTTGTTTTCTTCCTAGGAATTGTTGCTGGCGTATTTATGCTATTTATATCAATATAAAACTATATCCCAAAGGTCAAATCTTCAAACTGTACCAATAAAGTAACCTTTTCAAAGTTTATTACATGTATACATTTGGCATAAATTAAATATATCCTCGTTTGTAGCAAACATTGCAGTTTTGTCGACTCAAATCACGAACATCTGTGGCATTCATGTTAACGAAGGCTTTAAGTGTTAGAAAGGTCCCTTCCTTAATCACATTTAGACGATGGTGTAATTTTTAAATAAAATAAGTAAAGTATCAGTATAATAGACTGCCTCATTGGTCTAGTGGTTAGCATGTTCGACTACAGACATGAGGTCCTGGGTTCGAGTCCCGGGTCGGGCCAATTCAAAAATCAATATTGAGTTTTCTATTAAGATTTTCTCAATATTTGCCCGAAGTTGGGAAGTTGGCGGTGTGATCCACCCCCGTGCCTCGGAGAGCACGTTAAGCCGTCGGTCCTGCGCCTGATCTCTCTCCGGTCGTGTCGGATTCCCGTCACATCGGACTATGAGAGTGAAGGAATAGAGAGTGCACTTGTGTACTATGCCTGCCAATCCGCAGTGGAGCAGCGTGGTGGGTCTATGCTCTAAAAACCCTCGCTCCTCGGAGTGAGGAGGCCTGTGCCCAGCAGTGGGACGTTAAAGGGCTGCTACTTACTTACTTACTTTACTTTTTACCAGTATAATAACAGCTATACCTCATAGCAGAGTGTTGGGTGAAAGTAGTTTTCTTTAACGAGACTGTATTCTTTCTAAAAGAGGCCCGTGACAATAGGTGGTGTATTTTCACACTCCTGAAGAAAGTGCAAGTTGATACTCTGGTTATTTACACAAGGATGGAGGTTCCCTTAGGTTTAAATGGCTATTAATGTTTCAAGGACTCTCGCTACCAACTGTCATCAGAATAATGGTGACCAGCGAGAAAGTATGGTGTGCTACGCTCTCCTTCTGCGAGGATGTTGTGACGCAAAAGGAGATAGCGAAACAGTTGAGGGAAGACAGACGCGACTGCTTCAAACTTCGCAGAAGACGGCTTAGAAGAAGGTGAAAGGCCCATGATCGCTGTCTCCCTCCTTTGTGATGACCTTTTTGTAACGGATGCTGGGTCTGTTGCCCAACAAGCAGGGGTCCTGCGAGGTAGTTGGTGGCCAGTTGCTCCAGGCAAGCCACCTTCCGAGTCAGTTTTGGTCATTTAGACCGTGTTGGGTCTAAACGGGTACATCGCTGGTGGGGTTGCGAATATCTGTCAATCGCATTTTCGTGACCCCGTCTCTGAATGATGTAGGAGTACCGCTGGGTTTTAGCCGACATAACCTGGAGTATACTTCCGGGTATTGCAAGTATCCACAAAAATTTTCCACCGTTAAAAAAAGGCTATTAAGGCTTTCCATTTCGTCGAGTCCCACATTCCTAATCTAGAGAGAAGCTTCAAAGGCAAAGAACTTCGGATTGAAAGAGATGAGAATGGGCGAGTTCCACTACTTTCAGTTATCTCTATGGTAATGTGAAGTCCATTTGTGCCTTTCCAACAACGGAGTTATAATAAAAAATATCACCGTATCTTGGATGAGCCAAATGGCTTTTAGCGAATATCATCAGAGTAATTTTAAAGGAGTTGAATTTATGTTGAAATGCAATATTTTGATAGATGGGGAACAAAAGCAAGAGGTGAAAGATTTCGTATACTTGGGATCTAAAGTTACAAATGATGGAACCTGTGAAAGTGATATTGAAAGGAGAGTGAATGCAGTGAATATGGTAAATGGTGCTCTGCACGCCTTTATGAGTAGCCAGATGGTGTTTCAAACTTCCAGACTGGCTGTGTATGAAGGAGTGTTGGTGTCAGGTTTCAATAAAGTTAAAGATTACTCTAAACAGACGAACTTGTATTAATGGTTCAATGAGGATGAGAGAAGCAAAGGAGATATGCAAGTATCAAGGCAATGAATGAGGCTTGATGCTATGTATGTATTGTCAGCTTATTCGGAGCTTTCTTCCATGTTCAGAGGTTAGATAGCCGAGGATGTTTAAATAGGTTTAAACCCACATAATTCAATCACTCTCTCCAAGTAATCGGTTATCTTCTTTAAGATTTCCCTTGCAATAAACAGAAAATCTAGTCTAGTTATCATACCACGATGCTTTAGAGAATACTGGAGTTAAATCACTTTTCATCTTTGAGTGTGTCATTATTTACCATCAGATTAAGCTCACTTTTTTTTTTTTTTACGCTGGGAAATGCCTTTATGCACGCCGATCAGAGTAAAATCTTATCGGCAGTGTGGGACTCGCTGGTAAACCAGAATACCCACTAAAACCCAGCGATACCCTCCGCTTCCTTTACTGGAGCACCAGAGGATCGGTAGACGCAATCTAC
>JACTOM010000934.1:11990325-12032090 GCA_015832385.1 Elymnias hypermnestra
TCAACGCTCTCATCTCTACCGCATTTATTTTACTTTTGTGATTCTTCTGCCATACCCAACTTTCACTACCATACATAAGTGTTGGCACCAACACTCCAGCATGCACTGCCAGTCTAGCCCTTTGAGACACCATCTGGCTATTCATAAAAGCATGCAGAGCACCATTTACCATATTCCCTGCATTCACTCTCCTTTCGATATCACTTTCACATGTTCCATCTTTTGTAAATTTAGATCTCAAGTATACAAATTCTTTCACCTCTTCCACTTGTTCCTCATCTATCAAAATATTGTCATTCATCATAGATTCATCACTTTCAAAAAGCATAACTTTCGTTTTGTTTACGTTCATTTTCATTCCTTCCCTATTCAAAGCTTTATTCATATTTACCGTCACCTGTGGCTCATTAGCGGATGACGCAAGTATTTCTTGATCATCAGCGTAGAGTAAACATTTGACAAGTAATTCATTCATTCTTAACCCATACATACTTTCTTTTAAATCTGTCAAACAGTTATCCATGAATAGGTTGAACAGCCATGGTGACGCAACACATCCCTGTCGAACACCTCTTTCGACAGGAAACCACTCCGTGTACGCTCCGTTTATTCTGACACAGGCACTAGAACCCTCATAGAGAGACTTCAATGCTTGGATCAGACAACCGCTCACCCCATACGTAGATAACGTTGACCACAGCTCATTCCTCACCACTCGATCATAGGTATATGTGGATTAGGTATTATTTATTCGACTTTCAATGTAATATATCTACACTACCTGAAGTAAATTATAGTATCTTATATAGACATTGTATATATAAAAAACTGAAATATTCCTTTTTTACAACATAGATAACTTTTAACTGATTACACTCAGAGTGAGCGAGTCCTTGCGTTTGAAATTATTTTGACGCGCATTAATTTTTGCGATAACTCCTAAAATATTTATTTAAATTACATAGTGTAAAAGATAATAATGAAATGCTTTGAATGGTTAAGATAACTAACACGTTTTAGTTAATAAGAATTAATACTGTGTCTATCTAAATAAGTCTTAAATTACTGCGATGTATTTAACCATTTTTTTGAAGATATATTGGGTAGAGTTATCCTTAAAAGATAGATATATACCATTGTAGACTTTTTTGTAGATCTATAAATGAGGAATTATTCCATCATACATTGTGTTGTTATACCTCTAAGGGATTAGGCAGCATTTTCAATGAAAGCTGCCAAGCGGCTTGACTTTTGCCACACTTCCTACAATTTTCTTTATATTTCAACCAGTTTATATAAAATATTGATATACTGTATGCCAAAACTTTCCTCATAAATCACTCTATCTATTGGTCAAAACAACTTCAAAATCTATAAAGAATTTTATCTTTAACAGATAGACAGAGACGGCGGAGGACGTTTTAATTTTTTATAATAACCTCATCTATTTTTTCGCAGGTTGTCATGACTTTTTGAAATACCATATCTTTAGGAATTTATGAGAAAAATACGGGGTTATTATTAAAAATGTAGCCAAATATTTGATCAAAAACTTAGCCCTTTGTACGCCAACGATCGGCCAAAACTTAAGGCTTTGAGGTTTGAATAAAATTTACCCTTTACCCTTTTCAAGATAATAGGTGTTTAACTTCAAGAGACCCCTTCTCAGTTCTTATGTACATAAAATTTAAATTTTGTAAGCTCATCTTGTTATGATATGAAAACTCGATTACCTGGTGGTGATAATGGTGGGTAAATGTCCTTTATACATTAAGAATAAAGTGAAATAACAAGCTATTAACAACAAACAGACACGATTGTGTTAAAGGGTTTCAAATGCTCTATGATACTGGTGCAACAATATAGTAAAAATTAATGAATAGAAATAAAATGTCACTGATTAACTGACAGTAGTTATATGTTATTTCTCCAAAATCCCGAAATAATGTTTCCCGCCAAAACTGTCTATATTCGTACGTTAGATATGACTGGCAAAAGTACGATATTCAGCGAGTAAACGTTCCGCGAACTTCACTATTTGTAGTTTTATTATAACCTATTTACGATATATTTCAAGCAAGAGTTTAGATCTATTTCGAATGTAAATCAAAATTAATTAATATTTCTATCATATGCTAATATAATTAAATTCAAGCTATTTACTACACTTTTCAATGATCACATATTGCTGTAGCCGTCCGTGCCCGGTCGAAGGAGGCCACCAGTAATCACTCAGGGGCCTATAGCTGATGATGGAAGCCTCGGCCACGGTGGTAGGAGAATTTGTCGTGGAGAATTCTACGTAGAGTCTCGAATCAGATGTGGACGTCGGCATCTACCTCGTAGCCCGATCGCCGGTCTCCTCGGGCGGCGACGACCCTGGCAGGTGGCTGATCACGTGGGGTGTGTCTGTGAATTGGGTAGTGTGCATGTATATGTCGTAACCTGCAAGGCGAGGTGGAGACTGCTTTCGGCGACGCCGGTCGCCGTTATCCACCCCAAAGCGGTCCTGTGCACCACCAGGCACAGAAATGTTCAAGAAACTAAGGCACACGTGGGTCTGGATGAACTGTGGATGCGTGACCCTCTCGCGCGTCGTCTAACTCGAGGAAAGAGAGCAAACTATTCGGTTCTCAACGCGTTGACTTCAATCGCAATTACAATACCAATAAACCGCGTGGAACTACCCTTATCACCAAAATACACGAGGCGGGGCACTTTTCGCCCCGACACGACGCCTCTTTGACAAACAGTAGTCCCAGATTAATAATATTTTAGCTCCATCAGTTATGCAACGGCGCAGGAGGCGCCCTCTAACGCGTGCAGACCGACTTCGCGCCGCTTTCCGATAGTTAGCGAGTTAGTACCTCGAAAAGCTTACAGATGGCGCGAACAAATATTATAATTTTTTTATATTATTTCGAATGTATATGTAATGATAATGTAAGAAAACTACTTTTTAGCTTCCTCTGCGAAAAACCCAGAAAATTCTCATTTAGGTATTCTTTTACAATTATTAAACAAACATTATGTTTAAGTTCCATGTTTCCTTAATCGAAGTTTCATCTACGATTTCCCTTTTCTCGTATTACTAGATCTATCTATCTATGTATATAATGAAAGAAAATGTATTTTGAAGTGATAAGCAATTCGTATTTTCTAAATACAAACTGAAATTCCATTTAAATAAGCTGGTAGAAGCAGTTTTGAATCAGCACAATACGCTTGCTGCTAAATTACTATTGAACTGTTTGCTTATCAAACAGCTAGCAATTTGGCTTGCTTGTTATTTTTAATGAAAATCAAACATTGTTTAACTTTAGTTCGGGCTACGATTAATTGAGGTTTTAACTGCAAAAGCGACCTATCTCCAAAACTATTACGAGACTCCCATAATCAACTTCGTCTCGATTGCCTTGATTGCCACACAAAAAGGTTATATTAAGTCATCCTTAAAAGACAGACATACGCTGTCTCAGACTTTTTTTAGAACTTTTAAATGGGAACATTTTTGTTTTACATGAATTTTGAATAATCTTAACCGAATACTATAAAAGATCCAGCAGCAGGAAACAAAAATAGTCAAATTCTATTGAGTAGTTTATGAAGTTTAATGTATTTTATTACAAAAAAATAATATTTTGCCAACAATAAATTGTATACATAAATCTTCCTTAAGGATTCTTGTATCTATTGGTGAAAACTGGATGCAAATTGGTTCAGTAGTTTTTGATACTCAGCGCAATTTCCTCTGCAACCTATATGTGAGACAAAGAAGTAACAAATTTGGTTATAGTGAGCTAACCATAAAAGATAGACATATGCTATCATAGACTGTTTTTTAGTACTTTTAAAGGGGAACAATTCTCTCATACATGATGACTGCGAAACTTTAACCGTTTACACAGCACACGCAACTGAAGCTCTCAAAAGGAAAAATACCCGATTTTCAAACATTCGTCATTGGTGCACCGCTTCTATTAGTCTTAGGGTTATTATGTATAGCCTATAGCCTTCCTTGATAAATGGACTATCTAACACTGAAAGAATTTTTCAAATCGGATCAGTAGTTCCTGAGACAAGCGCATTCAAACAAACAATAGTAATTCAACTTATGTTTTATATTGTAAGAACATAAATTATATTGTACGTCATATAATATTGCCTTTATTTCAATATCAGGTAATGGAAAAGGCTTTAATACGTTTAAAGTCTAAAGCCTTGATATAAATAGGAGATAGCTTCCTTTATCGTGTTTAAAACCTTTTAAAATCCGCAATATGTCACACGGTGCTTTCAGCATTGCGACGTTGAAGTAGGGTGACAAGCATTGTTATTCAATTGTGTATTTTAATATAAATGTATTTTAAAAAATATTCTTTATTTTGAATAATTACTTAAGTGTTGGTGAGTTGAAGCTCTGACTTCTGAACTAGTGTTAAACGTACTTCAGAAGTACTTCCCTTACATACAAATAGTAAAAATAATAATAATGAAAAAGAAAAAGATCAAAAATAAAATAAAGACAATACAATCCAAACCGTATAGAAAACTATTGTATGCGCACGTGAAGTGTGTGTGTGTGTGTCTTTGTGATGATGTGTCTTTCTTTCTTTTTTTCAACCATTTTTTGGACTTTTCTTTTAATTTGTAGTTTATGTTGAAGTAAAACTTCTTTGCGCACGCTTGACTTAAGGAGTAACCTGGTGAATGCATAACGAGAGGGTTACGCAAAGAGTGATCTTGCGAGGCGAATACACAACGTTTTACTTCAGTCGTTTGATCTAAAGTACATTTGTTTTTTCTGAAGTCAAACTTCATGACGCAACCTTGACGTGAGCTAATAATTTAGTAAATTCGTGTCGAGAGCGTAGTTAAAAGTACATTCAATTTTTAAACACACATGACTTAAGAAGTAACTTGGTGAATGCGTACCGAGATGGTTACGGAAAGAGTGATCTTGCGAGGTGAACACAGGACGTTTTACTTTAGTCGTTTGATTTAAAGCACGTTCGTTTTTATTGAAGTCAAACTTCATTACGTACGCTTTACTTCAGGAGAAATCTGGTGAATGCGTGACAAGAGCGTTACGAAATGTATGATCGGCCGGGTGTAGGTAAGAGGGAGATATAAGGAAATGAAAATAGAAAGAGATTTCAGACGTTTTACTTCAGTCGTATTGTCTAAAGCACACTCGTTTTTTTCTGAAATCTCATTTTCTCGTCCATATATCGCATATTGCATTACATCCGGCTGCAAAGTGGGGGTATAGTGAAGGGTATAACGGTGCCCATGGCTCTTATCAGCTATTTCACTTGCATTGTGTTTTCATAAAAGTAGATAATATATAAATATATGCGGTAGAGATGAGAGTGTTGAGAAGCATGAGTGGATTAAAACTGAGTGACAGAGTAAGAAATAGTGTGATAAGAGAACGTTGTGGTATAAAAGAAGACGTAGTGACTAAAATCGAGAAAGGTATGCTTAGATGGTTTGGGCATGTAGAGATAATGAATGAAAGGAGACTGACAAAGAGGGTTTATGAGTCAAGAGTGAATGCGAAAGTTGGAAAGGGAAGACCAAGGCGGAAGACATTATAAAAGGGCCACATAAAGAGTACTCTAAACCGACGAACTTGTATGAAAGGTTTAATGAGAATGAAAGAAGCGAAAGAGATATGCAAGGATCGTGGCAAGTGGAAGGATGTTGTCTCTGCCTACCCCTATGGGAATGAGGCGTAATGCTATGTTTGTATGTATGTATGTAGATAATATATTTTACTATTTCTGTCTGTCCTGTCCTGGAATATCCTGCGATATGTGCAACCTATTCATAACAGTAATATCATTAGGGAATAGTGCACGCTCGTACACTTTGAAGCCTTCATGTTTTTTGTGAAAGTAACGTACTTTGAGTTTCTAATGGTGTCAGATGATTTGATCAAAGAGAGACATACATCGCTACACAGTAAACTGAGTAACAGATTACGTATAAAATGAATCCGACACGAAATGTTTTAAATTACTTTGTCTTTTGTTCATTTTACATTACTTCTGTCAGAAGTAGAGGCTACCATTACCTTTTGTTTCCTCTTATGTATAATATATATGTACGTTTAATGAAGTTCCATTTAGCTTTACAATGACTTCAATTAAAATTTACATAATATTTGTTGTAGCTACAGTTTAAATCTATGTAATATTTCTTGGCTTTACCATGCAACATTTAGAATCACACATAATTTCTTAGCTTTCTTTCTTTTGCTTAATTTTGGTTACATATGAAATTGACGTAATATTTCTTTACTATGGCAACATTTCAAACAATATTTGTTAGCATTCTTGTGAGTAGATTTGAAATTCACATAATATTGCTTAGCTTTACCCTCCCAATATAAAATCTTTTAGTTTTGATATACCAACATTTGAAATTTACGTCATATTGCTTAAATTTACTGTGGCTATATTACAAATTCACCTGATATTTCTTAGATTTGCTAAATTCAAAGAATATCTGTTAGCGTTCTTATGACTAGATTTGAAATTAACATAATATTTCTTAGCTTTACCCCCAATATAAACAAATAATATAATACCTCTTAGTTTTGATATGCCAACATTTGAAATTTACGTAATATTTCTTAACTTTTTTTGCCTATATGTGAACTCCACATAATAGCTCTAAACTCTACTCAGACACCATTTGAAATTCATGTGGTATGTCTTGTATTTACTGTGGCTATATTTAAAATTCACCTGATATTTCTTAGATTTGCTAAATCCAAACAATATTCGTTAGCATTACTATGACTACATTTGAAATGAATGCCTAATAGTTCTTAACTTTACTTTACATTACCATAGGTGCATTTAGAATTGCACGTTATTTCTTAGCTTTACTATGACAACATTTCAAATTCAAACAATATTTGTTAGCATTCTTATGACTAGACTTGAAACTCATGTGATATTTCTTAATTTTACTGTGGCTATGTTTCAAATTAACCTAATATTCCTTAGATTTGCTAAATCCAAACAATATTTCTTAGCCTTACTATGACTACATTTGAAATCCACATAATAGTTCTAAGCTTTACTCAGATAACATTTGAAATTCATGTGGTATTGCTTAAATTTACTGTGGCTATATTTAAAATTCACCTGATATTTCTTAGATTTGCTAAATTCAAAGAATATATGTTAGCATTCTTATGACTAGATTTGAAATTAACATAATATTTTTTAGCTTTACCCTCCCAATATAAAATATTTTAGTTTTAATATGCCAATATTTGAAATTTACGTAATGTTGCTTAAATTTACTGTGGCTATATTACAAATTCACCTGATATTTCTTAGATTTGCTAAATTCAAAGAATATCTGTTAGCGTTCTTATGACTAGATTTGAAATTAATATAATATTTCTTTACCCCCCAATATAAACAAATAATATAATGCCTCTTAGTTTTAATATGCCAACATTTGAAATTTACGTAATATTTCTTAACTTTATTTTGCCTATATGTGAACTCCACATAATAGCTCTAAACTCTACTCAGACACCATTCATGTGGTATGGCTTGTATTTACTGTGGCTATATTTAAAATTCACCAGATTTTTTTTAGATTTATTAAAATCAAACAATATTTCTTAGCATTACTATGACTACATTTGAAATTCATATATTATCTTAGATTTACTACGGCAACTTAGATTTACTTCGAACAGTGCGTGTTGCCAGTGATGACCTACGGCTCTAAAACGTGGTCGCTGACTATGGGCCTCATACAAAAGCTCAGAGTCGCTCAGCGTACGATGGAGAGGGCTATGCTCGGAGTTTCTCTACGTGATCAAATCAGAAATGAGGAGATCCGTAGCAGAGCCAAAGTCATCGACATGCCCTACGAATCGCGAACCTGAAATGGCAATGGGCGGGGCACATGGTCCGACGGACCGATGGACGTTGGGGCCCGAAGATGTTGGAGTGGCGACCCCGCACCGGGCGGCGCAGTGTAGGAGACCCCCCACAAGGTGGACCGACGACATAAAGAGGGTCGCCGGTAGCCGCTGGAGCCAGGCAGCGCAAGATCGGGCCTCGTGGACACCATTACGTGAGACCTATGTCCAGCAGTAGACGTCCATCGGTTGAAGCGACGACTACGGCAACATTTGAAATTTATGTAATATTTCTTAAATTAACTGTAACTTTATTTAAAATTTACACAATATTTCATCGCTTTACTCTGACTACCTTTTACAATTGACATAATATATTTTAACTTTATCATGGCAACATTATCTTTGCAATGGCTACATTTAGAATTAAACATTATTTCTCAGATCTACTGTAACTATATTTATAATTTACCCGATTTTTCATAGCTTTACCATGATTATCTTTGACAATTGACGTGATATATCATAGCTTCAATATGGCAACATTTTAAAGTCACGTTCCTGCCTTTATTGTGGCTATATATGAATTTAAAGAGTTTCTAAGCTTTTTGAACTGCTTGAACCTATAAAAAAAATATCCTTTCTCATGTCATTTAAAGACAAAACAAAACAGTGCCCATTGTACTTTCCTTTGTTGGAAAAGGCCACGTTTTTAAATTTATGAAAGTAAGCAAAGCTCCTAACGAACCTCTCGCTTCTTGCACTCTAATGGGAACGGTTATAATTTATGGAGATTTTACAAAGGAGGCCCTTTTTATCGCGTAAAGATTTCGATGCTGCAAATATAACTTAACAGCTTTAACCTACGAATTTGCTTGTATTATTTATTGCCTTGATAAGTTACATACAGAATTTAATCCCTAATTTTCAATTGTATGTATTTGAGGATGTAGTATCAGGTGTCTCAAAAGAAATTTTTATTTATTTAGCTTACTGCGTGAACGCAACGTATCCGAGGGGCGCGGGGGTTATGTCAATCGGTAGCCTGGCTTATGCGAATTCAGTGGCTATGGAGCGTTTTTCGGGAGACCGTGCGTTGTGCGTGCGAGAGCTTTACAAAAACTGTGATTCAGCGACTGTAGATCCACACCCTGCATAAGAGGTAATTTACCTCTGATAGTTACTACTTAACATCCTAATGAAACGACCCAGAATTGTGGGATGAGTATGATATTATATTTTTTACGATTTTTTTAATTTCCGATAGGTATAGGTATAGGTAGATAGGATAGGAATGATCTGCTCTTCTTAGAAATAATTTAGCTTTCATGGTTTATAGATAGCAATTTTTGGGATGCAAAATTTGTGTGCTTGGAGGCACTTCTTTGCTGATAGGATAGTAACTAGCCACGGCTGTAACCTCTCACAAGTCCCGAAAAAATTGGGCACTACTGCACTTGAGGGATCGTCAAAATATAAGTTTCATGGGCTGATTAAAAGTCCCTTATTTTAAATTTATAAGCAGGCAAAGATAAAAAAGAGTTACGTTGATAAAGGAATTACGTAATAACTATAATTGTAAGCAGCATAAAGTAATTAATATTTTAAAACCATTCATACTTTTCATTTATAACGAAATTGGGACAACGTTTTCACTAATTAAAGGCAATTAGGCTCGTGAAAATTCACGAAAACCCCAATTTCAGTACAATTAGTATTATATCCAAAAAATATATGTAATAACTAATATAAAACTATGCAAATATACATAAAACAAATTCGTACTACCTACATTATCTCGTATGGTTCTACAAGCTTCAGCGCAAGGAGTGAGGGGATTGAGGCTTCACCATTGAATGCGCAAGCTGAAACTTTGGTGTCTCATTTACAGTTGAAGAGGGATCCGCTGGGTTTTAGTAGGTATGACGAGGCCTCCTCCCTCGTACAGTCCCACAGTTCAGGGTAAGTGCGTAAAAGAATTTTCCCAGCGCAAAAAATGGGGACTGACGCTAATAACGGCATGCCATACGAGTAACAATAATATATTCAAGGTTAATATTAACATAAATCTAAATAAAAGTAACTAAAACGCGCCATAAGAAACATATGGATGGGTGCCCATAAGGCTGGCAGCGTTACCTCTTTGGACAGCGATACTTATACGCTGCCCGAAGTACCACCTGGCTTTTGGGTCACTTTTAGCCTCAGGACTGTGGGGTCCCAGTGTCTCCAGGCCAAAAGGCACAAATATGTATTCTAAGACAAGGCTCTCATATTTGCACCACTTTGAGATGTTAGCTAATGATGCCGCCGCTCCCGTTGATTTGGAGACAGCGTCATTGTGGCATCCCATACCAACGACCTTCCGTTTTTGCAAGGCAACGACATACCATCAGATCTCTTACCACCTGCAATTCCATTCAGCTTGAGAATAGCCGCCGCGTTACTGGTGACAAGGGTTCTACTGATGATGTCATTGATGCCAGCGTGTCTCGGGAGACGACCAGCGCTACGAAGACAAGACAGACCGTGGTGACCGACTTGATTCACTCACTCACCACATTTACAATGATGGGGCTGTGTTATTTTCAGACGCTGACACGTAGATATAGATAACGTCATCTTATCTAACAAGGTACCTACGGATGTAGATGGAAGCGCAATTTTTGCAGAGGGGTTCGTCCAATGATTTTTTATGAAGATAAATAAATTTTATTATATAAATCATTACCAACCATATTCTTTACAAAATTTTGGGTACTATAAGAAGAAGCCAAAAAAGCCGGTGAAGCAACACTTGAAATTTTCGGAGAGGTTGCCTCTAATGGGGTTTTAATTACTTTTATTTTTATTTGTATTAATGTTAAGTTTATATATAATAGTATTACATTCTAAATTAATATCAACTTCATTTATGAAAGTTTTAATTGAAATACAGGAAAACAACTCTGTACTCAAATAAGGACTGTTTCGGACAAGAGCACCGAACCAACCGCGTCGCCGGCAGTTCCTGATTGGTCCAACGCCGGCTACTCCCCTCCCTCCTACTTCAACACCCGCGATCGCCCTCTCTGCTGCTCGTCACGCCGTATATAAGTGCCGAGTAGGAGAGATGTATAAAAGGCCTATGCCATAGTTTGTATGACACATTTTACTTAACTCTGCAGAACCGAAGACCCGGAAGTCCAGCTTACGTTTCCAGCACCACATTTCCATTGCAGCAATCCTTGTAACATCCTTTCAATGGATAGACCATATTTCAGCTTCACGAAAGAAATTGTGAAAAGTAAATTATTGTGCAAGTATTAGAGTGCAGAGGGTTATAGCAGTTAAAGTAATACGGGAATACCGTACAATTTCTTGGACGGCGGCGTCTATCCAGGCGGGCGACCCCCCTTGGGAGCTGCGGGCGGTCCTTGCAGTCGCCTATCAATGCAGGGTAGCTACAAGGGCATCCAGAGGTGCTGACTCCTACGCTGACCAGGTCCGGAGGATCAGGGCTCTGATCGAAAAATGGAGGGAATGTCTTGCGTCTCCAACTGCAGGTATATTCACGGTGGAGGTGATCCGACCTCACCCGGACAATTGGCTCACCAGGTGGCACGGATCTCTTTCTTACCGTCTGGTTCAGGTGCTTGCCAGTCATGGTTGCTTCGGCAAGTACTTGCACCAGGTCGTTGGCCTTGAAGAATCGCCCGCCTGTCATGAGTGTAGTGCTTCAGAGTCCAGCGTGGCCACCCCAGCGGCATTTCTGGTTGTCGCTGGTTAGAGGATATCTTTCACTGGAGAGCATAATTTGGGTAATGCTCGCCAGTGAAGTTGGGTGGAGGGCGGTTGCCTTGTTTTGCGAGACCTTCATTTCGCTGAAGGAGGCAAATGAGAGGCTACGGGACCAAGAGGCTGGAGGCTCTCGCCATCGGAAGAGGCTTGTTTGCAGTAGTCGCACTTAAGCACTTCATGCCTCACTCTATTGAGTGGTAGATGCTCATGCGATCTCACTCATGAGTGGGGAGGGCTCTGCTGGGTTTTAGTGGGTTTTCTGTTATCTGTGAGTCTCACACTCCCGATGGAATTAGTCCTTTTTATCGGGGTGCGTAAAGGCATTTCCCAGCGCAGTAAAAGTTTTATGCTCCACTTAATATGCCGGTGTGTATAGTTTAATAATGATTTTCATCTGTCTTCTTATTACCTTGTTATAAGTAGAGCCACCCGATTAATTTACTGACAATTAGTAAGGAGCAAATCACTGTTTCAACCTGGATTTTATTATGAATAATATTGTACATTGGGAAAGGATATAATATCTGTATTAAATATAAAATTCTATGCTTACAGATTCTCCACAGTTCCAGTGCAGTCGGGTAAGTTCATTTTTTATCTATATTAGCAGTTGAAAAAGGGATCAGTGAACGTTTTCATGGTTCCATCTATCCCTGAAACAGGATTCATTATAATCGATTTAAAAAAAAAATTTCAAAATTTTTAATGATTTTGGAAATGGTTGTATCTTTCATAAAAACGATCGTATTAGAGTGAAATTTGAGGCTTGAAGTTCCTAATTTTTGGGTCTTGAAAAAGTTTTATTCCCAAATATGATTAACATTATAATATTAAGTGTCGAAAATTAATACAAATAATTTATTGAAATCTCAAATGATTTTTCAAATCAAATCAAAACATTCTTTATTCAAGTAGGCTCAAAAAGCACTTTTGAATCGTCAGTAGTCTGTCCGTTGGTAACAAATCTACCATCGGTTCGGAAATTTGAATCCGCTGAGAAGAAACCGGCAAGAAACTCAACGGTTACTCTTTTAAAGATAGTTTTGTATGCTACAATGTGTAATATATTGCTTCTGTGAGCAACTGGAATCAAATCCAAACATTTCTATCGCTTAAATAATCCTCAACATTATAATATGCCTTTTGTAAAAGGATGTTTTTGACATATTTCTTAAAACTATGCGGAGGCAAATCCAAAACTGATTGAGGTATCTTATTAAAAATGCGTATGCTCAACCCGACAAATGATTTCTGAACTTTCTTCACTCTAAAATATGGAATTACAAGTTTGTTTTTATTTCTTGTGTTAAAATTGTGTATTTCACTTTTCTTACTGAATAAATGTATATTATCACGGATATATAAGATATTATTTAATATATATTGCGACGGTACTGTGAGAATTGATGTTTCTTTAAATTTCGTTTTAGATAGATGGCGTTTAAAGCTATATCAGTGTTCATCTATTTCTACGAAGTCACGGGCAGAGGTAGTATATCATAAAACTGCTAAATTGCTTGTCATGTCAGATATTGCATAGTTTAGCATATTTTGGACACAGCGCTGGCACAGCGCCAGCTGTAACAGTCGTACACGAGCACCTAGCTGTACTTAGGATGCTAAAGGCCGTCAAAAATACTATATACTAGTTTTAGAAGTCGCTCACCAATTTGCAGGTTAAGTAATACTATTCTCAGATTCTTCATTATGATATTACATACTTTGAATGACTTAAAACAAAATATTAATAAGAACTGTCACTAGGCGAATATACCTTCATCCTACTGTGCTACCTTTCTTATACCAAACGCCCCACTCAAAAAATAATAAGTCCACCAATCACAGTCGTTGTGAAAACGACGACTAAACCGAAGTGTTTATTAAATTTGAAAATTTCCGGAATAGCGTTAAACCGGATGAAGTGTATGTAAACGTTTCGTTGATAGATTTTTTTGTTCGGGGTGTATTTAGCTGTTAGCCCTACTGGCTTTTACAGCGTTACCGGAGGAATGGACGGCTCTTAAGGAGATCGCCACTTTTGGAGTGCCAATCCTGAAAAGGGCTCGCTCTCATGGGAAACACCGCTCCAAGGGCGTCACCTGCGAGACCGAGCCTCGGCTTGGAGCGAAATTATCATTAATACCTGAAAGGGATTAAAATTAGAAGCGCCCCCCGGTGCGTGGGTTGAATCCACATCCGGATGACGTCTTGAAATGGGGACCTCGACTTCGACAGCGGAGTCGCTGTGTATCGTTTGTGTGTATATCTGTCGCTACCTGATAAAGGAGGTTGTGTCTCGTAGTCGAGTCATCTGAGTCGTAAAGGACGTGTTTGGGCCGTCCCTGATATAGTAACAAAGACCTCAGCAAGCCACAAATAAAATAATAATGATCGCTAACACTTGTTGGTTCTTGCAACATTAACTGTAAAAAATTCAGGTCCTCAAAAGGGTTGAAGCATATTGCTCCAGGTTACATTAATTTCTTTTGTAAAAAAATTATATAGCAAGAAATACGAGCAGAATTATACAAAGACCAAAAATAACTTGCTGGTATTTCCGGGATGAAAGTGTAACACACGTCTCAAGGTCATGTCAATGACAGACACTAATTAAGAATTTCTCCGTAGCCTAGACCAGAGGAAATACCACAGGTAGAAGTTGTGTATATATTACAATTTTAGTTATCTAGCACACTACTATTTTGGTCATTTCGCTCGAAGACTGTCAGATTACCTGGAGAAACTGGTTTTGAAGAAAGAAGAAGAATAAAGAAAAGAAATTTATTCTACTGGGAACTACGTGCGCAGATTTTTGGAGAAGTTTGTCGGCATAGGGTGCCTGTGAGGGCTCAAGGCTCCCTAATTGACGCCGATGAAGTCCGGAGGAACAGAGTCAAAGCCGATCAGGCTCTGATTCAAAAGTAGAACCTTCATCTGCGCAATTATAATCACGCTAAAGGAGGCCCTCAAGCAAGAGAGGGAAATCAAATCAATATATCTTTCTTTTTCACGAGGCCTATACAGCACTTTTGAATCCACAAATATAATTTTTTTTCCACACAATGACTCTAATGTACGTCTGATGACGGTTTTAAAGAACGATTAAAAATCTAAAGCTACGAGGATTCCTTCGCGCCCTGATCTGAGAAGAGCCCACAACAAACTCACAACTCAAATTATAGCAATTCGTTCACTCCCGCGCGTTTCTATCGTCTGAGTAACCTTGCAACTTATAATACGATTTATCTATCAACTTTCTTTTAACAAACACTTTGAATATATTAATTGACATCTTTAGAACGTCTTGTGGGAGTTTATTATAGAAACGTATACAGTTACCCTTAAATGAGTTGTTAATCTTATGCAGCCTACTAGAATTTATAACAAGTTTGTTTTGGTTTCGTAAGTTATATGATATACATTCACTCTTTTTAACCGACTTTAAAAAAAAGGAGGAGGTTATCAATTCGTCTGTATTTTTTATGTTTGTTACCTCATATCTCCCGAGTGGGTGGACCGATCTTGATGATTTTTTTTAAATGAATGGTGGTGCTCGTCATAGGGTCCCATTTTTAAAATCCAGTTCTGATGATGGCATCCATGAGAAAACCGGATAAGTGTTAAATTTGCATTAAGCATGTGCGCGACAAATGTACGAATAACTCAAGATCACGCCAACCGATTTTGATGATTCTTTTTTTATTGGAAAGAATATACTTCAAGGGTTGTTTTGTAATAGTTTGGTAAGGTTCTGATGATGGAATCCATGACAAAGTGACGGAACTCTTCAATTCTTAAGAGCAAATGAACGATACTCGTTTGAATCTTCTATAGGCTATCTAGATATTTGAGTTACCTACCGTAACTTCGATATGGTCAAGTGCTACTCGTAGTTAAATATGAAGATCAATGGATCTCCTCAACGGCTTACAGTAAGGGTGCGGTTTATGGCAGAAAATATTAGTGTCTGTAATCAAATAGCTTACGTTTTACTAAAAATCAAAAAATAAATATAAATTTTAACAAAAAAAAGAACCGCCTTCAAAACAGACTTTTTAGAGCATATAAATATTTTTTTAAGTCTGTTATGAAGGCGGTTCTGTTTTTGTTAAAATTTGTTTTTATTATTAAAAGAATCAATGTTTTTATGTACGTACAACAAGTTTTCTAATATATATACGCAGTGAACTGTCGTTATGTTAACTGCCTTGAATTTGTTTCTTAGCGACCCATATTGTAAATCGCAAATCTTTACAATTTACATACTGAAACTTAAAGTGTTCACTTGTAAAATGATATAGTCCGATGTAAAGTATACATTATCATATGCTAATTACCATAAAACAACCGCAGTGCAGTTCGCAAGTCAGATAACGTGTTATGTATTGCATGGTGGACATCATGCTGGCGTTGTGCCAAACAAGCCATGGTCAGATTAAGCTCCACTTTCTAGCTCTTTACAACCGTTCTGCTACTAAAATTTAGTATTAGTAGCCATTTTATTCAACTCAGTTGCAAATCGCCTTCAATAGATGGCGTTAGTATCCCATTTTTACATGTTATAAAAATTCGCTGCGTCTGTGTGATGTTTAATGGCGATGAACTTAAAAACCATTAAATGGATTTTCTTTGAGTTTTTACCAATTGATAGAGTGAATCTTGAGGAATATTTATATGTCGGAAAATAAGAAAGAACGGAACAAAAGCACAGGGGCGTAGGGTTCTCCGCCGACATCGTTATTAATTGGATCTATTATTTAATTTCTTATTCTGTGGGCGTTCGTGGGTGCAATCAATTACTTAATGTCGCGTTCCTAGCTATTATTCTTAATAAGTTTGTGTAAATTGATATCGGGAACATTAAGTGATTGAACATTATAACTCGATTTAATTAATAAAATGTTTGATTGCACCAACATTACCCACGAACGCCCACAGAATAAGAAATGAAATAATGGATTCAATTAATAACGATGTTGGCGGAGAACCCTACGCCTCTATGCTTTATGCTTCTCCGTTCTCTCTTATTCTCGGACATATATATTCGACCCATCAAACTAATGCGGTCCTATGATAGACAGAATGTTATTTTATTACCGACAACAATTGCAATTTGACTTTGATCTCATTTGATGGTAAGTGATGATACAGTTGAAGATAGAAGTGCACTACGAGTAAATTAGTAATAGACACTTTGCCTCTTACGGTTTCTATGCAGCAGCGTTTTGGAAAGATTGCTTCGGGTTTTGCTTGTAGAATATCTTTGCTTGTAGAATGGTACGCAATCCTTCCACCGATCCAGACTCGAGCATATTAGAACATTCATACATACATACATGCCTAGCATCACGCCTCATTCCCTTCGGGGTAGGCAGAGACCACGCCCTTCCACTTGCCACGATCCTTGCATATCTCCTTCGCTTCTTTCATTCTCATTAAACCTTTCATACAAGTTCGTCGGTTTAGAGTACTCCTGACCTGGCCCATATTTAAAATGTCCCGGGTTTAATCCAGGAACGTTCGCCTTGCTCTTCCCCTTCCACCTTTCCCATTCTCTTTTGACTCATAATTCCTTTTAGTCAGTCTACTTTCATTCATTCTCGCTACGTGCCCAAACCACCTAAGCAATTCTCAATTTTAGACGCTACATCTTCTTTTATACCATAGCGTTCTCTAAAACAGAAAATTCAATTAGCTAAATATGCCTATCTGGATTTAGTATTCTCTATCAGCATCCAATACTTCTGCTAGAAAATGTAATCGATTTTGCCATCGAGAATGAAAACGCAATATCGACTTACGGTTTTTTTTACGTTGGATAATGCATTTATTCACCATAACCGAAAGTCACCGGTTGGGAATGTGGGACTCGCTGGAAAGACCAGACCCACCAAAAAGATTTCTCTTACACCCCGGCTTCATTTGCCTTCTCCATTCAAGATAGAGGAAGGACGCGGTCAAAACACCGTCTCCGTCATCCAGGCCAAAAGAAGCATCCGCGGCGTTTTCTCCCTCCTGTGAAATAACTGACTCGCAGAAGGAGGCGATTGACCTTCAGTTCGTATCGGTATTATACAAGAGCAAGGCAGGTCACAAGTACTGTATAACCAGAATTAAGTTATTGATTCTCATTCCTATTTCCTCTCGAACAATAAGGCAAATATTGGCAGCTTTTGGAAACATTTTGGTTAACAGCCAAAAGCTCAAAGTTATTACACTTTTACCAACGCTCTTTCGATATTTATTCATTCGCAGCTCGAACTCATATTCTACCACTATCAGGTTTTTCATCTTTTTAGTCTTATTTATTTTTAAGGTCTTTGTCACTTATATGAGCACCATTTATCCTACCAGTAAATTTTATTTCTTTAGCTTTTACGTTCTGAACCTGTGTATTGGAAATTATATTGGAGGCTTCGGTCGTGGCTAGTGTGTGATGCATGAGTGACAGGTATTTTCCTTATAGTGGCTATGGAAAGTCTACTAAGTCTGAATATATATTTATTTTCTTTAACATAAATGCTTTATTTCACTTAGTTTTTAATTACTTCCCTTCAGATTATTATATATATCTAACTAATACATTTTTAAATTCGTAACATCATTTACGTAGAATGTCCGACATTAGTCAATGTAAAAAACTTTCGTATTCAAAGAATTTTTTTAAATCTGCCCCAAAATTTTTAGTTTGATTATTATATATCGTTAAAAAAAAATTAAAAATGCATAGCTTTCCCTTGAATTTTATGGGGTTTTTAAAAATATTTGGATAATTCCCAAATGGTTCAACATCTTAAAGACTGTATTTGTTACGAAAATAATGAAATTCAGCCTAAGATATTGCAGGATGTCACAAAAAATGCTTTTAAAAGATCTAAAAGTTGCAAAACTAATCGCGGGCACTATTTAGCTGCTATAATTTTCCAATCATCATCAATTTCTTCCCCTTATTCCACTAGGTGGGGTCGGCACAGCATGTTTCCTTTCGCCACTTCACTCTATCCGCTGTCATTTCTTCATTCACACCCCTTACACACATATCCTCTTTCACACAGTTCATCCACACTTTTTTTGGTTGCCCTGTCTCGGCCCTGCCGCTTACCATCATATTTAGGGCCCTCTTGCATACATGGCTTTCCACTCCTTAACTTCTCGGTCACTAATGCTACTTTCACACTTCCTCTAATATACTCATTTCTTATCTTATCTTATTTTGCCACTCTACACATTAATCTCAACATTCGCATCACCGCTGCATGCAATTTCCTTTCATTCTCCACTTTGGTGGCCCACCACTCTGATCAATATAGGATGACAGGTCTAACGATCGTCTTATAAATTTTCCCCTTTAGTTTGAAGGGCATTCTGGCATCGCAAATTGTTTCCAAGACCTGCCTCCACTTCATCCAACCTGCATTTATCATGCTAGTAACATCTCGGTCAATGCCACCGTCGTTTTGGAAGATAGAGCCAATGTAGTGGAAATCAGAGCAGACTCGAAGGGATACACCATTTAAGACAATTGAAGAAAACTGAATGGATCCCCGAAATCACAGAACAGGTGTTCTGGTTTAATCATAACGAAAAAATAATAAGATAAAATCTTTTCAAATAACGATATGCGTAAACTTTGTCTCGGAACTTTTAAATTACCAGTCATTATAATTGACTAGCACAACTTTTAGCGCGATTATTTAATGTGTTATTGAAATACACGCTCGATTGTATAAAAAAAATACAATATATTATATAAGCAACAGTTTGAATCTTAATTAAGTATTTATTGTTGCTCGTCAAATAAAATACATCCATCATTCGTTCACTCGATGCAAAGTTATAATTTTGATAAGAATGTCACATTTTTTACATATTTTCAATGTAACACTATATCTAATATTAAAAAAAAACTATAGTGTTGACTATAACTAACTTCAGGGTGTCGGTTTTATGTGACGGTGTGCGCGCGCATCGTGAAAACATTCATAATTTTTCTCTAACGCGCCAAAAAAAAAGTATAACTTCAAAAAATGTCATTATTTGGGCGTCCAAATAAACAAACCATATTTCTGTGTACCCTCCGTATACAACTCGAAGTATTTCACGCCGAAATGTATGCGTTACAGCAGTTTAACGACCCCATAGAAAAATATGATGGCGTCTAAACGCCATTGGAGATAACAAACGGCAATCAGCTGAGTGGAATTGTGTGTACCTGAAATAATATCTAGTTATTATGCTTTGACGTAGTTGTTTGAGGGGGATATGTTTTTTATTACCTTACTTCTTTATTTATTAGACTCAAGTGTGCGCTTTTACAGCCAAAAAAACTCCCTTCAGCCACGCACCACGTTTCCAGAACATTTCCCTCACCACCTCTTAACACATCGGGATCCTCGGTGTCGACATTTCGAGTGAAGTCCAATTCCGTGCTCACTTGGAAGGCAAAGCCAAATTGGCTTCAAAAAAACTTGGGGTGCTCAATAGGACCAAGCGGTACTTTGTGCCAGAGCATAGGATGCTTTTATATAAGGCCCAAATCCGACCGCACCTCGAGTACTGCTCTCATCTGTGGGCTGGAGCACCCCAATACCAACTCCTTCCATTTGACCGAANCTTACGGTTTCTACACAGCATCGTACCGGAACACAAATCTCTTTGTTTGGCGGTACGTTTTTGCTGGTCTATGAGCTAGAAGAAGCAGTAGACAAGCTACACTGGGATGTAATAGGATTGTCTGAAGTCCGTAGAGAGGGGGCGGACACAATAATCCTCAAATCCGGTAACTTATTCTACTACCGGCAGGGCGAACTCCAGTCACAAGGTTTTGTCGGGTTCCTCGTCCACAAATCACTTATCAACAATGTTGTTGAAATGAACAGCGTGTCCAACAGGGTAGCGTACCTGATACTCACAATTTCCAAACGGTATTCGTTGAAGGCCATCCATGTATGAGGACAGGGTTATGTATGAGGACATCTCCAGGGCTATGTATACCTCTAGGACCTTTTACAACGTTGTTATGGGTGATTTCAACTCAAAATTTGGCGAAGTGGGGCAGAATTGAGAGTGGGGAAATTTGGATACGGGCAACGGAACCATAGGGGGCAGATGCTAGCTGATTTCATGGAAAGGGTGGACCTACATGATGAACTCCTTTTTCAAGAAACAGCCGCTCCGAAAATGGACCTGGCTGAGTCCCGATAGTTCCTCGAGAAACGAGATTGACTTCATCATGTCTACGAAACGGAACATATTCAATGATGTATCATGTAATTTTCTAAGAAATTCCAAAAAGCACCTGTTTTTGGATTTTCAGGCCAAAAATCTTTATTCATACTTAAGAAACCCAGCGTCGATGTTCTGTGCGACTATTTGCTTCGGAGATATGCTTGAACAAAAAAAAAATGGTCCATACTCATTCAAAGTCCGATATCTCAGCGAGAAATGATCGTATCGGGACCAGAAAAGAAACAAATTGAAGCTGGATAGACAACCTATCCAATCCATACAGTGGTCAAACTGATAAAAAAAACAACACCAAATGTAAGAAGTTTTTTTCTCCTCTTAGATCCTAAAATTAGAAACTTCAAGCTTCTCGTGCTTTTTTACTCTGATACCATTGATTCTTATAAAATATACATGAAAGTAAAATCGTTAAAAATTTTGAAGTTTGTTTCGGTCCATTAATTTTTTGCGATAGTGGAGTAACTGCTGTCGCAACGTAGACGCTCACTAAGAACGAGTTCCCCTTTTCCCACGAGGTATATCGGCAAAATGGTTTTAAAGTATATAGAAAAAGGACTCGTTATATTCATTTTGGAGATTGTAAATAGAGACTGAATTTACCGTTCGATTGTTTTGAAATTTGGCATGTTTACTTCGATCGTAACGCAGACACCCACTAATAACGGGTATCCCGATATTCCGTATAATAAAAACACCAACTCCCATCAACTTTTATTACTTTACTCTCCACTATTTAAATATACACAATTTGCAATACAAAGTAACTGGAAAGACTATTCTCATAATTGTTCCATACGTTAAAGTTACCTCGTATCACATAACATTTAAGTGAAGAATGATCATTTATTTCGAGATTATTTTTACTTATTTACTTATAACTCTGCATACGTATTTCTTTTCGACGTAGATGCTTACGAAGAACGGGTTTTAATTATGCAACGGGGATACATGGATTCGAATCAGTCATTATTTATGTCAGCATAAGATAACACAGCATGAGAGAGAGTTTTTTAGAGCATAGACCCACCACGCTGCTCCACTGCGGATTGGCAGACATAGTACACAAGAGCACTGTCTATTCCTTCACTCTCATAGTCCGATGTGACGGTAATCCGACACAACCGGAGAGAGAGATCGGGCGCAGGACCGACGGTTTAACGTGCTCTCCGAGGCACGGGGGTGGATCACACCGCCAACTTCCCAACTTCGGGCAAATATTGAGAAAATCTTAATAGAAAACTCAATATTGATTTGGAACTGGTCCGACCCGGGACTCGAAGCCAGGACCTCATGTCTGTAGTCGAACATGCTAACCACTAGACCAATGAGACAGTATTTATTGTATGCAGCGTTAATTACGCAATAATTACGACATTAAGCAAAGCAGTAATTGCTTTTGGTAATTATCAAAGTAATTAATAATATTGTACGTGATTTGTGCATTATATTTTTAATGATACATTAAAATCTATTATCGTAACACCATCATGTTTATTTTGTCGACACAAATAGATTTTACTGGATCGCCTGTTTGTAATTTAAATTAGAAGTTTTTGTATTATAAAATATGTTAGTAGAAGCCTATTTACGTCCCACTGCTGGGATTAGGCCTTCTCACTTATAAGATCGAAGAGTTTTAGAACGTAGATGGATTGGAAATTACAATCAAGCTAGGTACACACTTTATAAGGTATTAGCGACCTGTCCAGGCTTCGCACGGGTAGACATAAATAGGTACAGATATTTGAGTTATAAGCATGATAATTAAAACGACCATGAATTGACAAATATTATGGAAAAGTGTGATTCCTAATACTAAAACAGAACCTTTTAAGTGAAGCATAAAAATGTGTAAGGTAACCTAGTTCATAATGGTGGATCCCCTTCTTCCGCACTGCCCCTCTCTCGTCGAGTTAGTTACTCGATGCGCTGCGTGGCGGCCGCCGCCGGCATGTATTTTTATTTTAATTTCATGATATCTTCTGAATGGAATATCCGATTTAAATAATTCAAAAAGTAATCATCAGGTATTGAGGCAGTCTTGAATATAAAATTATTTATTTGGATAAAAATTTATAAATGGTATGGATAACACGGTCTGATTTTGATCGGCATTTCTATCAATTTGTTAAATCTAAAAAAGTAGTTACAGTGACGTAACTACAATAGATAGACATATGGTCTCGAGAAGTTTTTTGTAGATATTGATATATTCTATAATATTGTCGAACATTTTTTTGTCCTATCATTAATACTTTTCACAGCGTATGTGATGAAAGATATTTTATGGCTAATTATTGTACACCTTCGGTTGGTTTTAATGGTAATTTCTAAAGATTTCTATAGTAATCTAGTACTAATTATAGCCTATGTTACTCGGTGATAATGCAGCTTTCCAATGAAAAAAGAATTATTAAAATCGGTCCAATACTTTTTGAGTTTATTCGTTACACATAAAAATTCAAATCTTTCCTCTTTACAATATCAGTGTAGATTTAAATAAAAAATAGCTGGACCTATTTTAACGTAACTTTCACTGGTAGAAAGCTGATATTATAAAGAGTAACCTCAGGCTATTTTTTTTTAAGAAAAAATAGGATCACACCGCGTGCAATTGCTAGTAGATATTTCACTTAACAATACAGTTTAAATAGATATCTAAGAGACTATAGTTTATTGCGGACTAACAAACAGACACATTGACTTCGTCGTCGTCGTCGTCGCTTCAACCGATGGACGTCCACTGCTGGACATAGGTCTCACGTAATGACTTCCACAAGGCCCGATCTTGCGCCGCCTGGCTCCAGCGGCTACCGGCGACCCTCTTTATGTCGTCGGTCCACCTTGTGGGGGGTCTCCCTACACTGCGCCGTCCGGTGCGGGGTCGCCACTCCAGCACCTTTGGCCCCCAACGTCCATCGGTCCTTCGGACTATGTGCCCTGCCCATTGCCACTTCAGGTTCGCGATTCGCAGGACTATGTCGGTGACTCTGGTTCTACTACGGATCTCTTCATTTCTAATTCGATCACGTTGACTTAATATAATATTAATTTTGTAACTGGTAAATTGTGTTCCCATATAAATTTCACATTCATACAAAGTCAACACAGTGAATTACTTTCGCATCTATACTAATGTTATAAAGCTAAAGACTGATTGTTTGTTTAAACGTGTATATCTCAGAAACAACTAATTTGAATACAAAAATCTTTTATTTTTGGATAGCCCGTTTAATGAGGAAGGCCACGGGCTATTTAAAATCACCTTACGACTAATAGTAGCGAAGTATCAATGAAAATTGTTGCAAAAATAGAAAAAATATCGCCTTTTGAGAGATTTTGTTGCGAGTACTTTGTAAACGGTTAAAGTTATGGGATAAACATTTAAGACGGAATTGTTCCTCATAGGATATTGTATAAAAACGTTCTTGATAGCTTATGTCTATCTTTTAAGATTGACTCACAATAACCTTTTTTATGATAAATTCCTTTTTAGAGCTCTCGCTGCGTCTGCTGCTTAAGCGGTTAAAGCTACGCAAAAATCGTGTTTTAGGGAATTATTTAACTTAAAAAGTTCTGTATAATAGTGCAAGACATCATATATCTATCATTTAAAGTTCACTCATTATAACCCTATTCATGGCAAACTCTTTTTGAAAGCTTCCACTGCGTGTGCTACATAAACGGTTAAAGCTACCCAATAATGGTGTCTGGGAGAATTATTAATCTTAAAATGTTCTATAAAAAAGTCCAAGACATCATATATCTATCTTTTAAGATTGACTCACAATAACCCTTTTTATAATAAATTCCTTTTTAGAGCTCTCGCTGCGTCTGCTGCTTAAGCGGTCAAAGCTGCGCAAAAATCGTGTTAAAGGGAATTATTTAACTTAAAAAGTTCTGTAAAAAAGTTCAAGACATCATATAGTGTGCAAAAAACGACTGGGGCAAGAGCACGGAGAGATCTTAGTAAATTACAATTTATGAAATCAAGGACTAAACTTTTTGACAAAAACTGTTATGGAATGGCGATAAAAATTTATAATAACCTGCCAGAAAATATCAGAACATTGCCTCCTAAGAAATACATAATTGAATTAAAAAAATGGTTATTAAAGAAAAATTATTATTCACTTAAGGGTTTTTTGGAGCAGAGACGAATTTAATGACATTGCTTCGTCGTCGTCGTCGTCGTCGCTTCAACCGATGGACGTCCACTGCTGGACATAGGTCTCACGAAATGATGCCCACAAGACCCGATCTTGTGCCGCCTGGCTCCAGCGGCTACCGGCGATCCTCCTTATATCGTCGGTCCACCTTGTGGGGGGTCTTCCTACACTGCGTCGTCCAGTGCGGGGTCGCCATTCCAGCACTTTCCGACCCCAACGTCCATCGGTTCGTCGGACTATGTGCCCCGCCCATTGCCACTTCAGGTTCGCGATTCGTAGAGCTATGTCGGTGACTTTGGTTCTGCTACGGATCTCCTCATTTCTGATTTGATCGCGTAGAGAAACTCCGAGCATAGCCCTCTCCATCGCACGCTGAGTGACTCTGAGCTTCCGCATGAGGCCCATAGTCAGCGACCACGTCTCAGAACCGTAGGTCACCACTGGCAACACGCACTGTTCGAAGACTTTGGTCTTCAGACACTTAATTAACTTATTAAATATACGCACTTTTATCAATGAAATATTGTAATGATATCTTGCACTATATGTTTTAACTATAATTATTTCAAATTATTTATCGACGATAATTATTATATTTTAAATTATTATAATTATTTATATTTTTCACTTGTACTTGTACATACTGAAAGCTAAAAATAAATAAATAAATATATCTATCATTTAAAGTTGGCTCACTATAACCTTTTTATGCTAACCGAATTTGTTTTCTATCTTATGTGACGCAGATGAAGTTGTGTGACTCTATTATAGTAAAACGAATGCAGAAGAAAAATGTGTCTCAAATAAGTTATACACGTTAAAAAACTTTACGAAGCACTTAGAAGCTTTTAAAACGGAAGTTTATAAAATCATGAAAGCTTTGTCTAAGTTTAATAACATCGGAAAATTGCTTACTAAGTGGCATAAAGAAGCGATGTTTTTCTTTATTGTTGATATGTTAGCGCTAACTGTGATTACACCTGATGGTAAGTGATGATGCAGTCTAAGATGAAAGCTCGTTAACCTGGCAAGAGTTAATCTGACAGCCTCGCTGTCGCAGTGCGGGCTTTGCTGGCAGAGATTACGGGTTTGATCCCCGGTAGGACAAATTTGGGAAAATATATCTACTTTGTCTGAGTTTGGATTGAAGGCTTCGGCCGTGGCTAGTTACCACCTAAGTATTACCAGCAACAAAGAGAGTTGTATCAGGTACGATGTCGTATAGAAACCATAAGATGTAAATTGCCTTACCAGATTAACTTGATTCCATCTAAGAGTATATCACCACTCATCATCAGGTTTGATCGCAGTCAAGCACTAACCTCACAGCATTAAAAATACCTTTTGTGGTTTCTATACAGCATCGTGCCGGAAAGCAACTTATTTTGCTCGGTGGCACTTCTTTTCTGGTAGGGTTTTTTGACTGTTGTTTGTCTTTCTGTATATACTTTTGTACCGGCTGATCTCTGTAACGGTTGGACGGATTTTGACGAAACTTTAATTGGTAAATAGTTAATGTTATAGATTTTTTTGACGCTGGGAAATGCCTTTACGCACGGTGTGTGGGACTCACTGACAGGTCAGAATACCCACTAAACCCAGCGGAGAACCTTCGACATCCTTGATTGGAGAACCAGAGGTACACATACGCAGTCTATTCTAGAACTCCGGATATAGCCGCCTTATATAAATAATTTATAGAAGGGGAAAAAGATGCGCATATGTACGCACCCTGTCTTACCCCGCCGCCTACGTCGGAGCGGGGGAGCGACGACGGCATTTTGTCTCATCCTCTCTGATGCCTCCTTCAGCGACATAACAGATTAGCAGAAGGAGGCAATTACCCTCCAACCCATCTCGTTAGCAAGCATTGCACTGACTATGCTCACCAATGAGAGATTCCCTCCAATTACGGATTCCAAGACGTATCGCTGAGGTCCCCATGCGGGATACTCTGCCAATGTGTGGTGCGCCGAATCTATGGAAGCACCACACTCAGCAGGCAGCCAATTCCTCACAGTCAACAGTCTGGTGCAGGTATTTACCAAAACATCCGTGTCCAGTCAACACCTGCACCAGTCTGTAGGAAAGCGATCCGTGCCTATATAATTAATTGTTAAAATTTGAAAACACATACATACATAGCATCACGCCTCATTCCCATAGGGGTAGGCAGAGACCACGTCCTTCCACTTGCCACGATCCTTGCATATCTCCTTCGCTTCTTTCAATCTCATTAAACCTTTCATACAAGTTCGTCGGTTTAGAGTACTTTTGACCTGGCCGTTATTTAAAATGTCCTGGATTTGGTCCAGGAACGTTCGCCTTGGTCTTCCCCTTCCAACTTTCCCATTCACTCATGACTCATAAATCTTTTTTGCCAGTCTCCTTTCATTCATTCTCTTTACGTGCCCAAACCATCTAAGCACACCTTTCTCTTATCACGCCATTTCTTACTTTTCACTCAGTTTCAATTCACTCATACTTTTCAACGCTCTCATCTCTACAGCATTTATTTTACTTTTGTGATTCTTCTGCCATACCCAAATATATATAAGTCAGGGGGAACACATCTTTGTCTATCTCTCCGATAGTCATATATATGGGAAACGGGTATGCGATCCCGGCTTCCCGAGCTATTACTGAATCTTCTCAGGTCTTTCGAGTCAGTAATATCCTACTACCATATAGTTTCCTTTCTCTTCTTTCAAATGTTCTGTTCTTTTAACCCGTTCCCCCCATTTATTCCATTCCTGCGAGTCCAAGATGTACCGTGCTGAGGGACTCATGGCTAGAGGCATTTGCCTAGTCGCAAGCAGTCGCCCTGGGACCGGGCAAACCCAGAATAGGCTAGCCTTATTCTGGCATGCGAGGCTCTGCTAGAATGGAACTATGTTCCCTTGCTTCTCGTGGGAACGCTATGGTGTTATGGTGTTAAGAATAAAAACCAAAAATGGTGGCGATAAGATTCGCATTCCATCACGTCCTAATGGGGGCGAAAAGCGGGCCACAGAAAGCCGCTTTGCTACTTTGAAAACACCATTAAGAAATTATTATTTTATAAATCATGAATACCTCGTATTTGTAAAGAAATTGTGACAAAATTTAAAGGCCCTTGAAAATTCATGAAAACCCAAAATTTCACTGAAAGTTCTTTATATAAAGAACATAATTCCGAACTGAAATAAAATTGTACAAATTTATCACAAACTCTCCGAAACTATAGGTCTGAGTGACATGAAATTTGTTATAGTAAGATGTAACGTAGATGGTCACTAATAACAAGTTTTCCTATATCACCACGGGTCTTAGTTACATGAGACAGGTTAGTCTTCTAGAACGAGAGGAATTACGCGTGTAACACTGCGCGGAACAGCCAGTTATATAGAAGCTGATTCGATTCGATTCTATTTGATCTAATTATATCTAGCGAACAAAAATTTGTACAAAAACATCGCAGTTATAATTTAACAACGTTTGACTTTTATTAAACCGGATAACTTTCAGCTAACGAACATTGGAGTGCAGTTTCAAACACTAGCTGAAGCTTTGACCGTAGTTTCGAATCGATGGTTCGAGAAATATTGCAAACTATGAAATATGGACCGTTTGGCACAATAGTGCGAATGCCTGATCCGCTGGCAGAAGTCCTAGGTTCTAGGTAGAAGGGCAATTACCTTCTGCAAGGCTGTCATGATGCAGAAAGAGGCATAAGACAGTTTGCTCTCCCTGAATCCAGAGATGCCACTACCGAATAGATCTGTGATCAATTGGCCATTACCACCCGAATAAAGATGGTTCCATTGGGTTTTGTGGATATCCTGGTACTGCCAGCGAGTCCCAAACTCCTAGATAGTCATTATTCTCTTGGAAAATTTAGGATATTCTTTTTTTTTCAGTTTAACTGAATTTGGACTAGTGGGAGCCTTTGGTTTCCCCCAAAGTATCCCTCACGCCGTCGAAATAGGCGGGGTACAATTTCTTTTCGCCTCCGTGAATTCCCAGTCGAACTCATTCAAGATACTAGGAATGAAAGTAAAAGGTGCTTCATTTATGGATGCGGAAGGTTCTAATAGGTTTTAATGGGTACTCTAGTATCGCCAGCGAATTCCACACTCCTATATGAACGTCTATAATTCATTCGGCAAATTTAGGAAACGGTATTCTCATTCTTCTCATTTGACTGAGACTTTGGTATCCAACAATGTCTTCCTCACATCGCTGGAGAAGGCGGGGTATAAGGCAGCGCCTTCCGCCTACGTGAATCTTCAGTCGGAGACATTCGAGACACTAGGGATAAAATCGAAAGTTAAATCCCTGGTGCCTCATTCCGCTAGGTCTTAGTAGGTATTCTGGACCTACCACTGAATTCCACCCTCATGCAATCAGCAAATTTAGAAAACTGTATTTTCTAATTTGACTTAGTTTGGACTAGTGGAAGCCTTTAATGGATGTCCCCTCACACCGCCGGAAGAAGCGAGGTATAAGAGAGTCTCTTTTTACTCATGTCCTCTCGCCTCCGTGAATTCGCAGTCGGACTCATTCGGGACACCAAGAAAAGTTAAATCCCTGATGCCTCTTTCATGGAAGAAGAGGATTCCGCTGGGTTTTAGCGGGTAGTGCAAGGCCTTCGTTTTAGTCGAATCCCACACTCCTGATCCAAGTGATCCGGGGTTTGTGCATAGAGAATTTACCAACAAAATAACAGTAGGAGCCTTCGACCATGGCTAGTTACCAATCTAACAGCAAAAACGTTTCGCGAAACATTAAATTCGCGGTCTGGTACGATATTGTGTACTCTTATAAGCCGTAACGTAGACGCTCACTAAAACACAATAATGGGTTTCGTCAAGTTCCCACAGTATCGTGATATATCAGCGGAAAACATGGTTAACGTCGGTTCTTTAAAGCTTTTTAAATCTAAAATATGACATCAGAAAAAGGACCCATCGATTCATACCGGGGATGATTGCGAAAGTTGAATCCCTGACGCCTCATTCATGGATGAATAGGGTTCTGCTGCGTTTTAGTGGGTATTTTGAGGCCTTCTTACTGGCTGAATCCCACGTTCCTAATAAATTGGTAGGGGTTTTAGGATAAAAGCATTACCTAGCAAAAAAACCCATCCAATCACATTAAGAACTGGTTTCCCCGTTTTCCTCGGGATAGAGAACTAAATGGGCGAAACCGCAAGTAACAGCCAGTAAATAAATGAAATATATTGTTTGATATAAATGACAGAAGCAATTAACACCGCAGCTGTTCGCAGCAGAATAATTTGATGGTTTTAGAATGTTAAAAAATTATCCAAAAACAATTAAGTGAAACAGGAAAGTAAATTAGTTTTGTGTAGAAAAATATTTCGTTTCATAACAGGAATATTAAAAGTCGGTATACTTTGCTATGGAATTTGATGAAGTAATTATTTTACTGTATATTTTTCTGTGTGTGTGTGTTGCTTTACTAGCAGAGGTCCTGGGTTGGAACTCCTGTAGGGAAGGCTTCAACCGTGGCTAGACACCACTCTTCAAGCAAAGATCTATCAAGCAAGAGATTTGTATCCCGGTACGACGCTGTGATCCATCTCAGCCTGTATCATCACATACTTTTCGGTGTGATCACAGTCAAACGCTAACACGTCCGCAATAAAAAATACACACAAAAATGCAGTGTCTTTCTTACTTTCACCCTCATTTTTATCAAACTATTTACTTCAGTTAACACATATAAAAAGCCATCGTTATCTTCCCTTGCTCTACTATTTTTTATCGTGTTTGATATGAGGGTTAAGATCCTTACTTTGTATCTTAATATGTTATAAAATAAAGGCCTCCGCCACGTCTGTCTGTCTATTTTTAATAAATTCGTGTAAAGAACACTATTGCATACGGTTTTTACTTAAAAAAATCTGTTTGATTTAAAAGAAAGTATGAATGAGTTAAGAATGAATAAATTTCTCGTCAAATGTTTACTCTACGCTGATGATCAAGTAATACTTCTATCATCTGCTAATGAGCTACAGGAGATGGTAAATATTGTAAACGAAGCTTTGAAAGTGAATGTAAACAAAACGAAAGTTATGCTTTTTGAAAAAGATGAAGCGATGATGAATGGCAATATTTTGATAGATGGGGAAAAAGTGGAAGAGGTGAAAGAAATTGTATACTTGAGATCTAAATTGAAAGGAGAGTGAATGTAGGGAATATGGTAAATGATGCTCTGCACGCCTTTATGAATATCCAGATGGTGTCTCAAAAGGCCAGATTGGCTGTGCATGCTGGCGTGTTGGTGCCAACACTTATGTTTGGTAGTGAAAGTTGGGTATGGCAGAAGAATCACAAAAGTAAAATAAATGTGGTAGAGATGGGAGCGTTGAGAAGTATGAGTGGGTTGAAATTGAGAAAAAAGAAGATGTCGTGACTAAAATTGAGAAAGGTATGCTTAGATAGTTTGGGCACGTAGACAGAATGAATGAAAGGAGACTGTCAAAAAGGATTTATGAGTCAAGAGTGAATGCGAAAGTTGGAAGGGAAAGACCAAGGCGAGCGTTCCTGGACCAAATCCAGGACATTTTAAATAAGGGCAAGGTCAAGTACTCTAAACCGACGATCCTGTTTAATGAGAATGAAAGACGGGAAGTCTACCTACACTTATGGGAATGAGGCGTGATGCATCAGGTGTTATTACAGTTGATAAAATTAAAATTAAATATTCACCGACACTTGATAAATACACCCTGTAGGAAAGTTTAAAGAAAATCTAATAATAAAGAAAGTTAATACTGTATTAAATATATATTCAAGTTTTTACAATGGAGTGAATAATGGAAAAGCTTGCAACTGATTTAAATAAACACTTGGTGAAGGTAGTTGTATAACAAGAGTTCGTTGACATGGCGTGCAGACTGTATCGAGCGGAATTAATCATTCATAGTCCAAGCTTTTCTGTGTATTATGCTTCCAAAGCTTTATGATGTTTTTTTATTGTTAACTGTTGTGAGAGTTTTTCATATTTAGTTTCTCGTTGTAGAAATATCGGTTGCAGCTTGAGCTTTAGCGTTAGCTAGTTTTTTGAGCGAAGGAACTTTGTGTTGTTGTGAATATCAGGTCAACATACATTTGCATTGTAGAAATAATGGTTTTTGAAACCATTGTGACCGCTTGATGTGGGGAGTGAGCTGGTGAATGCGTAACGAGAGCATTACGAAAAGTGTATTCGTCGTCGTCGCTTCAATCGATAGACGTCCACTGCTGGACATAGGTCTCACGTAATGATGTCCACAAGGCCCGATCTTGCGGCGCCTGGCTCCAGCGGCTACCGGTGACCCTCTTTATATCGTCGGTCCACCTTGTGGCGGGTCTCCCTACACTGCACCGCCCGGTGCGGTGTCGCCACTCCAACATCTTCGGGCCCCAACGTCCATCGGTCCTTCTAACTATGACAACCCCCCCCCCCCCTCAAAGCCACTTCAAGTTCGCNGCCCCCCCCCCCCTCCCCCTCAAAGCCACTTCAAGTTCGCGATTCGTAGGACTATGTCGGTGACTATAGTGTAATCGCATGAGGCAAATGGAAGGAAGATATAAGATTGAGAAGATAGGAAGAGAGACAGCCTTACTTTACGTTTATTACGGTATTGGCAAGGAGAGAGAGTTGAAAGCACACGTTTTCTTTCTCTTAGCCAGCCCCGTTTTTTATGTCTAAGACACAGTGCAGACTTATTTTCTGCTCATTCTCTCTCTCTTTCGCTTTGTAGCCAGCCTTGGAGTTAAAAGGAGCTTGACAGAGCTGCTAACCCTAATATTAGTGGCGCCCATGGCTCGCATCAGCTGACCGTGCAGCAATAATTATCCGTGTATATTTTAAAAAAGCTTACTTGCATTTTGGTTTCATAAAACCGCACAATGCTTTTTGTCAGGTTCTCTATGAATTTAAAAAAGCTACTGATTTTATTTTTATACGGTTTTCGCCGATTTCGGACGTGGTCATTTAGAAAATTGCATTTTCTGGTTTTGAGGGAGTCTTCGGCTGCGATTGGTTGTACCAGCAAAGATGCGAGGCCAATAAAAAGATTTGTGTTATTAACTCTTACATGTTTACCGTCAGGTGAGTTTAAAGACATACAATTAAAATATTGTGTGGTTTTATGAAACCATCAGTGCAAGTGAAACAGCGAGCCATGGATGCTGCTGTATTTGCCTTAGCCTTGCAGAACACTTTACCACCACCCCACGGTTGGCTGTAATGCAACCTGCGATACAGGGAAGGAAAAACAATAGGTCATATTGGACTTGGCTGTTTGCAAAGCCAAAGACACATACATAGCATCGCGCCTCATTCCAATAGGGATTGCCACGTTCCTTGCATATCTCCTTCGCTTCTTTCATTCTCATTAAACCTTTCATACAAGTTCGTCGGTTTAGAGTGCTCTTGACCTGGCTTTATTCACTCTTGACTCAGAAATCCTTTTTGTCAGTCTCCTTTCATTCATTCATTTTCTCTACATGCCCAAACCATCTAAGCATACCTTTCTCAATTTTAGTCACTACATCTTCTTTGATACCAGAACGTTTTCTTATCATACTATTTCTTACTCTGTCACTCAATTTTAATCCACACACTCTTCTCAACGCTCTTATCTCTACCGCATTTATTTTACTTATGTGATTCTTCTGCCATACCCAACTTTCACTACCATACATAAGTGTTGGCACCAAGACTCCTGCATGCACAGCCAGTCTAGCCCTTTGAGACACCATCTGGCTATTCATAAAGGCGTGCAAAGCACCATTTACCATATTCCCTGCATTCACTCTCCTTCCAATATCACTTTCACAAGTTCCATCTTTTGTAAATTTAGATCCCAAGTATACAAATTCTTTCACCTCTTCCACTTTTTCCCCATCTATCAAAATATTGCCAGTCATCCAAAATAAAGCCAAAGATTCTCTTTAGAAAAGTCCAACCTATTTTTAATATGATATTTTTCAGTATTCTGGATACAATATACAACTTGCAGTTAAAATACACCGTCTGGTATTGAACAGTTCCATACATAATGGGTGCGGTCGTAAAGTTCGACGATATCGCGTGTAGACTACATCGTTGTTTAAAAATTCATGTCTTTAGCATTCACTGTGTGGTTTGTCTATCGGTGTTACTCAGCTCCTGATGATAATTTGGGAGAAGCCAATTCTTAGTTATGATATTTGTAGCTAAATCATTATTAGTGTTGTCATTCGATATTTATTTAAAGAACGAAGTTAATGAAATACCTTTTTGGCTAGCTGCCTCATTGGTCTAGTGGTTAGCATGTTCGACTATAGACATGAGGTCCTGGGTTCAAGTCCTGGGTCGGGCCAATTCAAAAATCAATATTGAGTTTTCTATTAAGATTTTCTCAATATTTGCCCGAAGTTGGGAAGTTGGCGGTGTGAACCAACCCCGTGCCTCGGAGAGCACCTTAAAGCCGTCGGTCGGTCGTCGTATATGAGAGTGAAGGAATAGAGAGTGCACTTGTGTACCATGCCTGCTAATCCGCAGTGGAGCAGCGTGGTGGGTCTATGCTCTAAAAACCCTCGCTCCTTGGAGTGAGGAGGCCTGTGCCCAGCAGTGAGACGTTAAAGGGCTGCTACTTACTTACTTTACCATATTTTTTATGTAAATACTTTGTACATATTTAATTACATTACAGTACATTAAGATTCGTCACGTTATAATGAGCCTTGAGGTACGTTATAATGTCTAATATACTACCCTATAAATACAAGACGGACTTTTTCCACTATCTCAAAGTTTATCGTAATGTAATGACGGTACTCCAGAGTCTTAATTTCATAAACAAATGATAAAATTTTATGGTTTAACTATTAGCAAACATAAAAATCTAAGTACCGATAACTTTAACGTCCATGCAGTGCGGGGCAAGCGACGGTTATTTCTATAGATGTTAAAATAGTTTATTAAGTTTAATAGATTTCTATATTAAATTTAATTGGCAGCTTATAGAAAATAATGGGAAATATCAATAAAAACACTTGCTTATAAAATAAAACGCGTTTTAATTTAATAAAAGATACATTGGTCATTGCATGTCATGAAATATTGCATTTTTTTTCGTATGATTTCTTCAATCGCGATGGATCTGTTTGTATGAATAGATGAATGGGCTTTCCAATCTAGCAAGAGCAGGTACAGCAGGCCACACGGAGTAAGGGGGATACCTAAATCAAATAAAAAACATTATTTCAAGTAGGCTTTTACAATACTTTCAAATCTAATCTATGAAATATTTGATATATATATTTATAAATCAATCGCTGTCCGTAAGTTTCGCTAAAACTCGAAATCAGCTGGACTGATTTGGTAAATTTGGATTTGAATTACTTGTAGTAGTCCAGGGAAGTTCCAAAAGCTGTGCAGTACAATTCCTAACTGTCAAACATTTGATGCTAGTTCCGTCGTTCAGAAATTAAATTGAAAAGTCGTTTAAAAATCAAAAATAAATATAAAAGTGAAGATATTTTTTTTTTTGGGTTTGAATGTCAAACGATTGATGTCAGTGTAATCGTTCAGAAAACAATTTTCAGGTGACAATTGAGCACACGCCACTTCGCCAGTGTCACGTAAATTGGAGAAGGCAAATATTGTCTTGACTGTGATCTCACCTGATAGTAAGTTGATACAGTCTAAGATGGAGGCGCGGTAATTATAAGAGTCAATTTACCTCTTAAGGTTACTACACAGCATCGTACTCATGTCATTGCTGGTGAAGGGGTAACAAGCCACGGCCGAACCCTCCCACGAGGCCAGACTCAGACAAATTAAAAAATACAAGCGAGTACTCGCACTTCTGCGCGAGCGAGGCCGTCAAAATCAATTTCTGACATTGACAGTGACATTGACAACCAATAATTTCTGATCGCAACTATATTATTTTAGCGGGAATCTGTGAAGGTTGAAACATTTGCCTTTTTTATTTATTGATTCCGAGGCGGTACGAAGTTTACTTATTCAGCTGGTACAATCACGATTTTAAAAAGCTTTCTTTAGATAAAGACTGTAAATTTACCGGTAAGCTAAACCACTTAGCGGCATCCAGGGCTCCTCCACTATCTTGTACTTGGCGGGGACCTTCGTGTCCTCTATAACCCGGTACTGTCCGGATTGATCCCAGTGGACTTCAGCAGCTGCAGCTGCGACTAAAGCGGCAAGAACTAGTAAGTATTTCATCTGAAAATTAAATTTGTATTAGGTTAATATAACATTAACATAGTTTCCGATCCAGTGGGTGTTTGAAAAATCTGTTATTTGTGGGAATATAGCGCAATAGTGCTAGAACTCTAACTAACAGAGGTAATTGTCTAATTTTATAAATCTGGTCTGGTGGTTAGTTTCAAAAGCTAGTCACCACTTTAAAACGGTTTGATCTAGTCTTCATTACGAAATTGTCGACATTTGCCTTTATTATATATGCAATTATAGATTATATTATAATACCTAGCTATTCTTTGTAGTGACTACTTGGTTTACATCACGCCTCATTCCCTTCGGGGTAGGCAGAGACAACGTCCTTCCACTTGCCACGATCCTTGCATATCTCCTTCGCTTCTTTCATTCTCACTAAACCTTTCATACAAGTTCTTCGGTTTAGAGTTATCTTGACCTGGCCGTTATTTAAAATGTCCTGGATTTGGTCCAGGAACGTTCGCCTTGGTCTTCCCCTTCCAACTTTCGCATTCACTCTTGACTCATAAATCCTTTTTGTCAGTCTCCTTTCATTCATTCTCTCTACATGCCCAAACCATCTAAGCATACCTTTTTCAATTTTAGTCACTACGTCTTCTTTTATACCACAACGTTCTCTTATCACACTATTTCTTTATGTCACTCAGTTTCAATCCACTCATACTTCTCAACACTCTCATCTCTACCGCATTATTTTACTTTTGTGATTCTTCTGCCATACCAAACTTTCTCTACCATATATAATCGTCAATAGTGTGTCCGTTGGTAACAAATCTACCACCGGTTCGGAAAGTTGATTGCGCTGAGAAGAAACCGGCAAGAATCTACAGTTCTTCTTCAGTTATTGTGTTTGTTATAACCAGAAGGCGGTTCTTACGAAAGATAAATGAGATTTTTTTAGAACAATTGACCACTATACAAACTTTTCTAATGCAACCTCATTAATGCTTTTGACAATATAACCTTTTTTTTAATGTAACTTTATCGGTTTACGCATAATTGTCAGCCATTTACATATATGTCTTTTTGCAAGATGCTATGTGTTTGTGACATGTCGTCCGTTCCCGTGTTGGAACACTAATAATGTCCAGAAGAAAAAATGTTTCAACATTATATATTCACAATGAAGACAATTCTGTCGAGTTTTAGAGATCAATATTTTTATATATTTGTTGGATTTTCTAATGTAACACTAATGTCCCAAATTTAATTTCAAGTTTGGTTTGAAGTTTTTGTTTTAACTTCGACTGTGATTTTCACAACAAGTGGGTAGTTTTACAAGGAGGATTAATTGGTGGGAGCGCAAGGGACCGATAAAAATTCTATTTGTGGCACGAGAAGAGTAAAATGTGAGATGTAACTTTTGAAGAATCGTAAAATAGTATTATTTATCTTCAGTCAGCTATTATTTCTTTAAATATAATTCGCGACGATGGGCGATGCGTGTCTGCATAAAGCGACAAGACATATCTGAGGAGGGGAATCAATTATTCCGAAATAAAATTCAGCGACACGGCTCTTGAGAGTCGCGAGTGACAATTGTGACGTCACTCGCCTCGAGTGGGGTCAACAGCCACCCTCGAGAAATCTTCCATCTGGGGTATTATTAGCACACTGGCAATAGGGGAACAGTGCTGTTTACGTTATATGAAATCTTTTATCTTATCTATATTTCTGTATAATTGCAGACGTTGTTTATCTAGTTACACCCCCCCCCTCATTCATTCACCTGGGGTAGTAGAGCATGTAGCTGGAGCTATTTAATAAATTCAGATCTCGAAAAACACAACTGTTCTCCAATGAAAATTAGCTAAGTCTCAGCACAGTCTAGTGCAGGTGCTTTTGTCGGCTATGGTTGCATCGGCAAGTACTTGCCGTGAGGAAACACTCGGCTGTCATGAGTGATCCTGCGGATATGGCGCACCATACCCTGGCGGAGTGTCCGAGTGGGCACCCCAGCGGCATATCTTGTTGTCACTGGTTAGAGGAGATCTTTCACAGGAGAGCATAATTGGGGTAATACTCGCTAGTGAAATTGGGTTGAGAGCGGTTGCCGTCTTTTACGACACCGTCATCTCGCTGAAGGAGGCAAATAAGAGGCTAAAGGACTAAACGGCTGAAGCCCTCCCTGTGGTAGATTCTCATAGTCGGGGTCATTCGGGTCACTAGAGTGGAATGCTGTTAGAGAACCTTTAGGGATCTCACTCATGGTCGAGGAGGGATCCGCTGGGTTTTAGTGGGTATTTTGTTATCTGTGTGTCACACACTTCCGATTGGAAAGGCTTTCATCGGGGTGCGTAAAGGTATTTCCCAGCGCAAAAAAATGTCAAGCAGTACTTTTATCCCAGTAACTTTAGGCCAATGTCGGTTCTTCCAACATTCCGTAAACCTTAAACCAGCTACTACAAGATTTCAAAAAATATAATTGCACAATAAGCTATTTGGGTTTACGCGAGTTCGCTCGACTACCGATGCTGGCGTATAGTTATTACTCATCATCTACAAAGCTTAGAAGGAATCACGTGACGCGCTTTCTGTGATTTGTCTAAGGCCTTCGATTGTGTCCAGTATGAAACTTTTGACATTATGACGTCACAGATACATCACCAGACTTGATGAGTCCCTATTTAACCAACAGAACGCACAAGGTATGGATTAAAGGAAAGCTTTCTGCGAGAGTCAGTGACGAAACTGGGAGTCCCACAGGGTTCCATACTAGGACCATTTCTGTTCCTTAATGCTAAACTACTCTATTTCAGCTATTTTCATAGATAATATAAACGCGTTGGAGGAAACGAATTGCTTTAATTTCAATGTAACAAATTGATATACACTGAGTTTGTTCTGGGATTTTCTCAGAACAAGTCACGAAGGAACAATCCTTTCTGCGATCACAGTAAACTACTAACTTATCAGTGATAACTGCTTATATTTAGTTAGAGTTCAAATATTTTTATGAAAGATTCACTGTGTGATAGATAATAAAGGGAATATTAGTTGAGCCACAGTGAAATCTCTACTAGGTTTCATTATAGCTCTACTATTTTTTAAAGTAAGTAGCAGTCCTTTACTACTGAGTAAAAGCTTTCTTACTTATAGAAAAAAGGGTTTTTAGATTATAGAACCACCACGAGGTTTAACTGCGTGTTGACAGGCATAGTACACAAGCGCACTCTCTATTTCTTCATTCTCTTATTGAGACTTGATGGCAATTCCTCTCTCCGAGTGCTCTCCGAGGCACAAGGATGGAGAACAACGACAACTGCACAACACAAGGCAAACACTGACAATTCCTTAAAAGAAAATGGGACTCGAATTCAGGCCCTTGAAGTGGCTTGCATAGTACGAAATAAAATACAATCTTACCTTGTCGTTTCGTCGTTGCAAGATGATTTGTGTAAAAAAAATTTAACGCATTTTATACTCAAACGTAGTCATTTATAACTCATTAAAATTCTATTAAATTTGTATTAATTGAAGTAAACGTAGCTGACGTCTAAACTGTATAGTAGAAACTATACATGATCAGAAATATACTACACAAACATTACCATTGTTTGTGTAGTATATTTCTATAACATTTTCGTTAAAATATAAAAGGCAAAAAAACTCGAGAATAATACGTATATCTAAAAAAAAATTTAAAAAAGTTTGATTAATGCGTAATGAGTCCTAGTACACTCCATTTAATGGTGCATTTATAAGGCTTGAAGTATTATAATAATGAAGATTCTCTTAAATAAATGTATTTCATAAACTTAGGTCTCTGTATGCAAAATTTCAGCAAATTCTGATTAGCCGTTTTTGACTTACAAACATACAAACTCACCATTATATTTGTCAGTACGTACCTAAACGACAAAACCACTAATTGTACACGTAAAGCTTGTTATAAAGTAGAAGAATGTTTTAATGACGAGAACGTTTAGATTTAAAATGAATTAGACACACTCACACACTGACACACTTAAATACATAATAACACACAAATACACACACACACACATCCACACACACACACACACACGCACACACACACACACACACACACACACACACACACACACACAAAGTAAAATTATTTAAATACATGCAATTCTATTTTGTGTTCAACCGAATGTAAGATGTGTGTGTGTATGTTTGTCGGAGTGTCTGTGCTTGTTTTCCTTATGATACCAAATTTAAGTTTATTCTATTCACCCGTTTCTCCCTAACAAATATACAAACTCACTATTATATTTGTCAGTACGTAACTTAGAAAAAAGCACTAATTCTACACAGGCGAAGTAGCGGGTATGAGCTAGTTTGTTTATGAAAGGGAAAACCCAAATTAAAATTATATTTATTTCATCCACTTCACTTCACTCCAATTGTGAGATTCATTAATTAAGGCTTTCATAAGAACCCCAGCAGGCTATTCTCTGGGGAATTGCGTGTTTGTAAGTCAAAAGCGTCCAGCTTCAATACACTTTATTGAGCTTTAGGTATAATCTTTTGAATTGCAAACAGAAAAGCTGAAATGTTACATGAAATATATTTTAAAGTATGTGATATATTTCCATTTAGAGCTTCTATTTATTTTTACATATAAGCCTTGATAGATATCCGTTCACAAATTGTTATATTTTTAAATATAATTTGTGAATAACTACCATTTAGAATATATAAACTTCATCTTCTTTTTTTGTCGAGTTAGGAAGAGACTTTTGTGAAAGAAAAAATTAACAATGTTTCGTAGAATATCAGAGATTTTTAGAAAACTTAACCACCTATAGTAACTTTCTAATGTAACCTCCTTAGTGCTTTTGATAATGTAAACTTTTTAGTAATATAAACTTTTATAACGTAACCTCCTTAGTGCTAATGAGAATATAAACTTTTTAAATAGAATCTACTTGGTGCTTTTGAGAATTGAAACCTTTTAATGTAATCTATTTAGTGCTTTTGATAATATAAACTTTTTAAATAGAATCTCCTTGGTGCTTTTGAGAATTGAAACCTTTTAATGTAATCTCTTTAGTGTTTTTGATAATATAAACTTTTTTAATATAATCTCCTTGGTGCTTTTAACAATTGAAATCTTTTAATAGAGCCTCCTTAATGCTTTTGATAATATATCTTTTTAGTAATATAAACTTTTATAACGTAACCTCCTTAGTGCTAATGAGAATATAAACTTTTTAAATAGAATCTACTTGGTGCTTTTGAGAATTGAAACCTTTTAATGTAATCTATTTAGTGCTTTTGATAATATAAACTTTTTAAATAGAATCTCCTTGGTGCTTTTGAGAATTGAAACCTTTTAATGTAATCTCTTTAGTGTTTTTGATAATATAAACTTTTTTAATATAATCTCCTTGGTGCTTTTAACAATTGAAATCTTTTAATAGAGCCTCCTTAATGCTTTTGATAATATATCTTTTTAGTAA
>JACTOM010000934.1:12035995-12048733 GCA_015832385.1 Elymnias hypermnestra
ACACCGACTCCGAATATAACAATACGAAGAACACTATAAAAGAATACGCAATTATTTCTTACTTTTTAGAGCATATTAATATATTTGTGAGTTTGTATTGAAGGCTGTTCTTTTATTGTTAACATTTTTATTTATTTAATGTCATCAGTCATATTAAGTAATAGGTGAAAAAATCAATAATTTTGAAGTAAATTCGTATAATTGACCGGTTTCACATGCAATGACTTTGAGATAGACATTACTTTACATGGTTTTATAATAATTGCTGATATATTTAAAGAGATTGGATTTTTTCATTTATAATTCTAGGTTTATCTCATAAATAGGTAAAACAGAAACGTCACTATTGATTAAAGACGAAATAGCGGAGAGGAACTAGTTTCATATAAAATTCGAAGTAATTTTCGTCGCACTTAAATTGAAGGTAGGCTCTAATCGACAGCTGTACTTGATGAATGATGAACGACACGCGATGGATCCCGTCATTTGTAATTGATGACTGCAATATGAGCCTACGCTTCCTCTAGGAGTAGATATCTAAAAGCTTTTACAAATTGGCTTTTTATAAAACTAAAATGGAAAATAAGCGACAGGCCATCTGAAATTAAGTGTTGTCAGTTGGTAAAAGGAGGACTCTGCAAACAATTTCTTTTCAATTTTACAGATAAACTTCTTATTGCACTATAGGGACAATCTTTCATCTATTACTCAGAAAAGATAAATTTAAAATAAAATTACATTGTAAAGTTTAACAAAACACAAGCTGAAGTAGTTAGCTGGGATTTTCTTGCATTACTTCGCTTTAGTAATGTAAATTTATAAAACTCTTCGTTTTGTTTGAAAGAGTAACCACTTAGTTTCTTATCGGTTTTTTTTTTCAGTGGAAACGACCCAGGAGATGCATGTTTCCGCACTAGAGAAAGGGCTGCCACTTTAAAGGTTGTCAGGCTATACATATTTCTGGAGATGCTGGTTTCTGCACTATAGAAAGAGCTCTTTAAAGGTTATCAGGCTACACATATCCCAACTGATGCTGGTTTCTGCTCTAGAGAAAGAGCTGCCACTTTAAAGGTTATCGGTATTCACATATTCCAGGAGATGCAGAGTTCTATACTAGACAAAGGGCTGTCACCTTAAAGGTTGCCAGGCTACATGTATAGCAGTAGATGCAGGTTTCCGCATTAGAGAAAGAGCTGCCACCATAAAGGTTGTCAGGCTTTACATATCTCAGGAGGAGATGCTCCTTTCTACTCTAGAGAAAGAGCTGCCACTTTCAAGGTTGTCAGGCTACACATATCCCAGAAGATGCTGGTTTCCGCACTAGAGAAAGAGCTGCCACTTTAAAGGTTGTCAGGCTATACATGTCTCAGGAAGAGTTGCTGCTTTATGCTCTAGGGAAAGAGCTGCCACTTTAACGGTTGTCAGTCTACACATATCCCAGTAGATGCAGGTTTCCGCACTAGAGAAAGAGCTGCCACCATAAAGGTTGTCAGGCTATACATGTCCCAGGAAGAGATGCTGGTTTATGTTCTAGGGAAAGAGCTGCCACTTTAACGGTTGTCAGTCTACACATATCCCAGTAAATGCAGGTTTCCGCACTAGAGAAAGAGCTGCCACCATAAAGGTTGTCAGGCTTTACATATCTCAGGAGGAGATGCTGCTTTCTGCTCTAGAGAAAGAGCTGCCACTTTCAAGGTTGTCAGGCTACACATATCCCAGAAGGTGCTGGTTTCCGCACTAGAGAAAGAGCTGCCACTTTAAAGGTTGTCAGGCTATACATGTCTCAGGAAGAGTTGCTGCTTTATGCTCTAGGGAAAGAGCTGCCACTTTAACGGTTGTCAGTCTACACATATCCCAGTAGATGCAGGTTTCCGCACTAGAGAAAGAGCTGCCACCATAAAGGTTGTCAGGCTATACATGTCCCAGGAAGAGATGCTGGTTTATGCTCTAGGGAAAGAGCTGCCACTTGAACGGTTGTCAGTCTACACATATCCCAGTAGATGCAGGTTTCCGCACTAGAGAAAGGGCTACCACTTTAAGGGTTGCTAGACTATACGTATTCCACGAGATGCTGGTTTCCGCACTAGAGAAAGAGCTGCCACTTTAAAGGTTATCAGGCTATTATTAAAAGGCACTTTTTTTCTATTCCTATTTTTTCAATGGCTAATAAAGTTGAGAGGGAGATTTGATTTAGTGAAAATTGAAAGAAAATGGTTTACGTTTTGGATTATTTGGATTATTGTTAGGGCAAGAGAGAGGTGCAAGCACACATTCTCTTTCTCTCCTTCTCTCATGTTTTACTTCAGTCGTAAGGACTTAACAGATATTGCTTATTTTCTTAATAACCGTTAGTTTTAGTGGCAAGTTTATTTATATCTCATAATATTATATGCATCGTTATAAAAATCCCCTAGAGTTTAAAAACATGAGGGTAGCAACTGTTTTTATATCTACGTAGGGAAACAGGAATTATAATCCCTTGTTTTAAGTTTAACGTATTCATTACATACTACCCCCATCGCGTGTGTTCTCTCATTGACACCAGCTGACGACGGGGATTACCTTCCCATTATGTAGAAGGGAAATTATGTAAAATTGTTTGGAAAACCCAATATGGACTACAATTACAGTTGATTGCTTTAATACCTATCCATTGTTTTGGAATGAAATTTTGTATCGTAGGTAATAATTTTCGTTATTATAGGGGTATTGGGGCTATATATAGGGGTATTGGGGCTTTACTATACTCAGCCACACTCTACTTAGAAGAAATGATGAAGAAGTATTTATATAAAAGGTTAGGTTAGTAAAATTACTTTATAAAATTAAGTACAATCAAAGCCAAAGAAGTCTCACTTTTTCTGCTGATACTTGTTGAAATAGTTGGATTTAGTTAGTAGCAGCCCATTAACGTCCCACTGTTGGACACAGGCCTCCTCACTCATATGAGAGAGGCTTTTTAGAGCATAGACCCACCACGCTGCTCCACTGCGGATTGGCAGGCATAGTACACAAGTGCACTCTCTATTCCTTTACTCTCATAGTCCGATGTGACCTTAATCCGACACGACCGGAGAGAGATCGGGCGCAGGACGGACGGCTTAACGTGCTCTCTGAGGCACGGGGGTGGATCACACCGCCAACGTCCCAACTTCGGGCAAATATTGAGAAAATCTTAATAGAAAACTCAATATTGATTTTTGAATTGGCCCGACCCGGGACTCGAACCCTGGACCTCATGTCTGTAGTCGAACATGCTAACCACTAGACCAATGAGGCAGTCAGTTGGATTTAGTATGTAGGATTTAGTATCTCAGATGTAGGATTTAGGATGTAGGACGACGGATGTAGTAAGTCGGATATTGGATATGTAAGATGTGGGATTTAGCATGTAGTACTTATGATGTAGGATGTTGGATGTAGGATGTAGGCTGTCGGATATCGGATGGACGATGTAGGATTTAGTATCTCGGATGTGGGATTTACAATGTAGGATATAAGATGTAGGACGTCGGATATTGCATATAGGATGTAAGATGTGGGATTTAGCATGTAGTTCTTATGATGTAGGATGTCGGATGTAGGATTTAGGATGTCGGATATCGGATGGACGATGTAGGATTTAGTATCTCGGATGTAGAGTTAACGATGTAGGATATAGGATGTAGTACGTCGGATGTAGGATCTAAGATATCGGATATAGTATGTAAGATGTGGTACTTAGCATGTAGCATTTATGATGTAGGATTTAGCATTTAGGATGTGAGATGTAGGATTTTGAATGTGGGATGTCGGATATCGGATGTACAATGTAGGATTTAGTGTTTTGGATGTCGGATTTACGATGTAGGATATAGGATGTAGGACGTCTGGTATAGGAAGTAAGATATCGGATATAGGATGCAAGATGTGGGACTTAGCATGTAGCATTCGTGATGTAAGATGTCGGATGCAGGATGTAAGATTTAAGATATAGCATTTAGGATGTAGGATGTAGAATTTAGGAATAAGGACGTATGATGTAGAGTTGGGGATATAAGATAATATTGCGAAGAAAGTCAGAAACATTTTAAATCAATGCGCGTGAGTTTAAAGATGGATGCTGAATGATCTGAAGACATCGACGAATCGATTTGTCATTTGTACTTTTTATGTTTGTTTAATTTAATACATTATTTCCGTATATTTCTCGGATCTTTTAACATTAAATTCAGGGCGGAGACGTATCTTAAATCTTACAATCCAGCTGTTCTTCAGTTTCAAGTGGTGTAATGAACACGAAGTGTTTATTTCGTCATATTATTACGTATTTCTATTTCTTTGGTTATCATCAGGTTCCTGCTTCATAATACGATAATGAATTAACACAATTAAGTAATGCATTGGATAATTCGTTTTTAATATATCCTGACGCCAACAAATCTATAAAGACATTAAGTTGAATCATTAACAAGTTAATAATTATATATATAAAAAGTGGCACTGAATTGTGTTCATTCCAAGTTACGTTCTTTGAAGTCTGTAACGGAATTCAATAAAAGGTAAATATATTATTTATTGATTCTTGTATCTTTTATATTAACTAAGAAATTAACATTAAAAATACGAGATATATCTGGGGGTTGGTCATAAATTACTATTTTTTACTAACTTACTGCCTCATTGGTCTAGTGGTTAGCATGTTCGGCCACAGACATGAGGTCCTAGGTTGGAGTCCCGGGTCGGGCCAATTCAGAATCAATATTGAGGTTTTTATTACGATTTTCTCAATATTTGCCTGAAGTTGGGAAGTTGGCGGTGTGATCCACCCCCGTGCCTCGGAGAGCACGTTAAGCCGTCGGTCCTGCGCCTGATCTCTCTCCGGTCGTGTCGGATTCCCGTCACATCGGACTATGAGANGGATTTTCCGTCGCATCGGTCTATGAGAGTGAAGGAATAGAGAGTGCACTTGTGTACTATGCCTGCCAATCCGCAGTGGAGCAGCGTGGTAGGTCTATGCTCTAATAACCCTCTCTCGTATGAGTGAGGAGGCCTGTGCCCAGCAGTGGGACGTTAGTGGGCTCCTACTTACTTACTTTTTTACTTACTAACTTACTAGAGTTATACACTATTTTACAATTACTATTTTATCGTTTAGTAGTTTTTAAGTAGCTGCAAATCCCTACTATAGTCAGTCACTGACTGACAGGAAAACTACCAGAATACTCGTATATCGTGTTATGGCCTTAGTTTCGACCTTTATTATATCCAATTATATGCATTTTTGTTTAGTCCTTTATTGTATTCAGTTCTTTATTTTATTTTTTTATGCTGTTATTCTATTTTGTTTGTAGTATTATTCTATTGCAACCAGTAACCTCATTCCGTACTCTTCTGTACCTTTAATTTGTTTAGTAGTTTATTGAATTCAGTTTCATTTTTACTTCTTGGTTCTAATATAAAGTTTTTTCTTGGATTTAGTATTTCGTTCAATTCTGTTTTTGCTTTTATTCTATTATTATCCGCAGTGTTATTCTATTCTAAGCAGCAACCTTATTCGGTTCAGTTCTATACCTTAGTTTATTTAGTACTTTATTAAATTCGGTAGTTTGTTTACGTTTATCAAGGTTTTTATTCCATTTTTACTTCTTCGTTCTAATACTAAGTTCTTTCTTGGATTGAGTATTTTTTTCAATTGTGTTTATGCTTTTATTCTATTTTATTTGTAGTATTATGCTATTCTAACCAGCAACCTTACTCAGTTCTGTTTAGTATTTTATTGTATTCAGTAGTTTATATAGTTTTGTCCAGCCCTTTATTCTAGTCAGGTTTTTTTTAGTTCCGTTTACTTCTTTATTCTATTTAATATTAATGCTTTATTTTGTAATGTTCAATTTTCAATTTATTTCTATTTGTCAATAAATAATCGTTTCAGATGAAGTTCTACCTGTTAGTTTGTTTCGCCCTTGTGGTATGTGCCTTTGCAGAGGAAGAAAAGAAGGAAGCCGAAGGTCAGAAATCTGTTACCGACTGGGAAGCTAGATACGGGAAGTATACTTATGGTTATTGGCCAACCCTTGTTGGAGCAGTCCCTGGGGAAATTGTCTATCACGGTGCAGTGGCCAGAGAACTGGTATACCCAGGTGCAGCGTATGTCGTACCAACTGCTGAATACAAGGTCAAGGACATATACAATCCTGAATTATTCGCCACCCTCAATGGATACTATCCCTCATCAAAATAAATACATTGAAATAAAATGACACCTTCGCACAATTATTTACCGTCTTTTATTCTGTTAAGTCCTTATTTCGATTTAGGAAAAGCTCTTTAGTTTTTAATGTTCCTTCAAGGCTTAAATTGCTATAATTGAAGTTGAATTCTCTGATGAAGTTACGGAGAATTTTGGAAGTGAAGCTTCTTCAGGCGCTTGAGGGTAAAATTTTTACTGATGTGCAACGTTTTTTTTGCTTATTCGTTTATGCCATTCGTCGCTTAGTAATTTAATATACTATTTTTCATAAAATAAATTCGTAAATTCTCTATTCTAAAATTTAAATTAATACAGAAAAAAACTGTTTATAATTCCTTATATTTAGAAAAATACGTGGCATTTTTATTTACAATTCGTTATTTACAATTTCAATAAATTATTTGTATTAATTTTTGACTTAATGACAATTAAATTCATTAAATCCAAATACATCTTCTTATTTTCTTCCCTATAAGTCTAAACTTTTAGACTTGTATAAATATAAACAAGATTAAAAAAATAGTGTGCCGAAGAAGTTTCACTTCTGACATGTGTACTTTGTACACTTTTTTACAATATTTCAATTTGTAAACCGTACAATTGGCCTTTTCTAGCCGGTGGAAAATTTATTGCCAACTGATACATTGGACGATTCAAAGGAGATTATTAATCCTACTTTAACAGAGAATATTTTGATTATAACTGGCTTTTTAATGAAAATTTTCAATTCTATATCAAAATTGCGATCAACTTTACATTAAATTTAATGATTAAGCTTTTGTTGCTTTCGATGTGATACTGGCCCATATTTCGTTGAGCGGGAATTTTTATTGCTGACAGGATAGCGCTTGACTGTGATCTCACTTAATGGTAAAATGTCTTCTTATGGTTTCAAGTATAGTGGTAAAGATAATACTATAAAACCGAAGTGTTTGATTCTCAATTAAACGCGTTAACCTCGGGAACCATTTGATGCTAATGAGCTACAGGAGATGGTAATTATTATGAATGAAGCTTTGAAAAGGAAAGGAATGAAGGTGCTTTTTGAAAGGGATGAATCTATGATTAATCGCAATATTTTAATAGATGAGGAACAAGTGGAAGAGGTGAGAGAATTTGTATACTTGAGATCTAAATTTACAAAAGATGGAACATGTGGAAGTGATGTTGAAAGGAGAGTGAATGCAGGGAATATGGTAAATGGTGCTCTGCACGCCTTTATGAATGGCCAGATGGTGTCTCAAATGGCTAGACGACTGGCTGTGCATGCTGGAGTGGTAATGAATGTTGGGTATGGCAGAAGAATCACAAAAGTAAAATAAATGCGGTAGAGATGAGAGCGTTGAGAAGTATGAGTGGATTAAAACTGATTAACAGAGTAAGAAATAGTGTGATAAGAGAACGTTGTGGTATAAAAGAAGACGTAGTGACTAAAATTGAGAAAGGTATGCTTAGACGGTTTGGGCACGTAGAGGGAATGAATGAAAGGAGACTGTCAAAAAGGATTTATGAGTCAAGAGTGGATGGAAAAGTTGGAACGGGAAGACCAAGGCGAACGATCCTGGACCAAATCCAGGACATTTTAAGTAACGGCCAGGTCAAGAGTACTCTAAACCGACGAACTTGTATGAAAGCTTTAATGAGAATGAAAGAAACGAAGGAGATATGCAAGGATCGTGGCAAGTGGAAGGATGTTGTCTCTGTCTACCTTTATAGGAATGAGGCGTGATGCTATGTATGTACTATTTGATTGAATATTAATTGTTTTAACTTTGGATAGCTCATTTATCGAGGAAGACTATAAATTATCTAATTATGACGACATGATTGGAAACACAAAGTAAAATATTAAAATTTTAAACAGAAACTTATATCATTTATGTATAAATACCACAATAATATGTGATTTGGCAGGATTTGTCATGTTATTTTGCCCCATCTATCATGACAAATCATGATAGTTGGGGCGAAATCACGACAAATCGTTTCACATATCGACAAATCATGACATTTGGGGCGAAATATCGACAAATCATGCAACTGAATAGAAATACCGATACATCTAAAACACTAATAATCTACTTATGTACACGTAAATTATATATTAAAAAAAAACACTTCAAAATGGGTAAAAAATATAATGAAACGTCCACTATTTGATTCACATATTTATATTTGATAATCTAGATTAAAACGGAGGTGGTGTAGGGCCAGGGGTATCCAACCTGGTATCTGTAATAGGGATTCGAGAATATATCTCCTGGATAGTATCTGCCGTACACTGATGGATATACCACTCGGTATGCTTGCACGCAGCATAAGACCGTCGCCACAAAAAGAAGAAGCAGGAGTTTACTCATCTGGAAAGAAAAATTGTGATAATATATATTAAGTTGCGAGAGTAAAGTCGTTTCTTGTCGACTAACTTGGAGAAAGACACTTAAATATCACATTATTGAAAATATTATAATTTTTTATAGATTATATTTGCCACTCCCGTCCATATCAGTCCATATGTTTCAGATATTAACGGGAACATACATACAGACAGAGAGATAGAAGAAATTTAAATAAAAATCAAGTTTTGTTTATGATATCAAACAAGTATAAAAATTTATATGATGTAGTTTGATAAAAGCAGTTAATTTTAGTCTCCAATTTTATTTATTTGTACAAATTATGAATTTAACAATAATTAATTTAATTATGTATGTATGTATATGTATGGTAGTGAGAGTTGGGTATGGCAGAAGAATCACAAAAGTAAAACTGAGTGAAAGAGTAAGAAATGGTATGATAAGAGAACGTTGTGATTTAAAAGAAGATGTAGTGACTAAATTTGAGAAAGGTATGCTTAGATGGTTTGGGCATGTAGAGAGAATGAATGAAAGGAGACTGACAAAAAGGATTTATGAGTCAAAAGTGAATGCGAAAGTTGGAAGTGGAAGACCTAGGCGACCGTACATGGACCAAATCCAGGACATTTTAAATAAGAGCCAGGTCAAGAGTATTCTAAACCGACGAACTTGTATGAAAGGTTTAATGAGAATGAAAGAAGCGAAGGAGATATGCAAGGATCGTGGCAAGTGGAAGGACGTGGTCTCTGCCTACCCCCATGGGAATGAAGCGTGATGCTATGTATGTATGTATGTAATTTAATTATTGACGAAACATAGATGTTCTTTACCTTTAACTAGTTGTTGTCTCTTGGAATGACAAACTAATATAATGTATTTGTATATCAGAGGCTTTATATACTCTATATAATTATTGAACTAATTAATTTATCCATTTCTAAAGCCTACCAATAACGTATTTTAAGTCATTACAAAAAAATCAAATTTAAAATACATCAGGTTAATTGTTATAAAATGAAAATAATTAAGAAGATCCGGAATTGTTTGTTTTGCGTCTCCAAATTTCAAATAAGTAAATAGACAAGGTGTTAGGAGACCGCTCCCGAAAAAGAAGACAGACGATAGTACTAATGACACCTTTGATGGTGAGACGGAAACAATTGAGCCTGATTTAAAAAAACCATATTTTTAAGTCGTTTTAATAACATTATTTACGCTCCATCTAGTTAGTACAGCTAAATGAAACGAAAGTTGCAGAAAAAGTACAATGTAACACAATCATCTGACGTTCTGGTCTACAAACGCGAAAACAAAACGCGGTGCCAGCCGCCTATTCGTGTAAAACTCCTAAATTGAGCGAATTTGCGTTGACCCGTGCGTCATCTGATTATGTTTCGTTTATGAAACTATCGTTTCCAGACTGGAACGTAAGTGTTAACAAAACGTTTTAAAATTAAGACTGTTTAATCAGGATCAATTTTCTCCGTCCTATCATCAAAGGTGTCATTAGTACTATCATCTGTCTTCGTTTTCGTGTGCGGCCTCCTTACACCTTGTATATAAGTAAGTAAAGGTATTTTTTTATTATGAATTAACTGCATTTAGTATGAATTGTTTTACTTTCTAAAGAAAAGACACTGATAAGAAATTCAGTTACTCTTTTAACAATCGATATATGTCACCAGCTGTTCAACAGAAAACCCATTCTTAGTGAGAGACTACGTGTTATTACTAATGTTGCCGCCCCACTGCTGTTTAAATTGTTTATAAACATTAGTAAATATTTTCTTACAAACATTTTATCACAATGTTATAATAGTTTTCATGTTAGGTAATGTTAGTAAACATTTTCAAGTGTTATAAATGTTTGTAAATATTACTATCAGTGTAGAAGCACTCAATACAATGAACAATTTCTAACATAATTTAACAATTTCTAAAGTTTTGGTGATACTCTACTGTTGTTTAGAAATGTTATTAAACATTTTAACTAATATGAAATATAATAATAATATCAAATTGGATCGCTATGTTATAAGATGTTTTCATTTTAGGTAATGTAAGTGTAGTAAACATTTCTACACAAAATTGTTAATATACGTCCAACCAACATTTGTACAAAAATTTAAAGATCGAGTTTTTTTTTCTCTGAGAAATGCTTTATTGGCACCGGATGAAGTGTAAACTTACATCCAGGAGTGTGGGACTCGCTGCTCGTACCCACTAAAACCCAGCGGAACCCTCTTCAATCATTTGTTGGGGTCCAGATATCCGCTGACGCAATCAGCTCTGGCGCCCCGGATGAATCCGACTTAAGGGTTTACTTTAGTTGAGGGAGAGCAGGCGAGCAAAATTACGCCTTCTATGCGTGCCCCATCCTCCGGCGAGAGGAAGTAGCGTCTACCATAACCTCCCTTTGCATGTTTAGTGACTCTCTCAGCAAGATGACAGCCTCGCAGAAGGAAGTCACTGCTCTCCAACCTGAGTCATCGCTAATCATTGTGGCCACAATGCTGGGGAGTGAGAGGTCACTACCAATCAGCGATTTCAAGATGTGACACTTGGGTCCCCAAGCTTGACAATTTGCTACTGTGTGGTTCGCAGTGTCGACGGCCGCCCCACAAAAACGGCAAGCAGGCGTCTCTTCGCAGCCTACAATCTGGTGCAGATACTAGCCGAAGCAACCATGTCCAGTTAACACCTTTTTTTTTTCGTCAAGACGGGGAAAAAATGCTTCATGGGATACCGGGACGCCGCGGGGACGTCTTTTTACCGGTTATGCTGGACTCCTGGCTGTGAGCCGCGTTTCGTCGCCCCGGGCGACTACAACAGAGGTCGTGGGCGGCGGGATCCGCCTCACGACGCCGCTCCGCGGCCTCCTTCAGCGTCATCACCTTGTCGCTAAAGGAAACCACCGCATTACAGCACTCCCTCCGCTACACCATCGCTCTCACGACGGTGGGCAGAGACAGGTCGGTCGACCCTAATACGGCCACTAGGGCAGATTTTTTTTCATCCTAACTGTCAACGGCGGATCCACACTCGTGGCATTCCTCACTGGCCTCCCTACGGGTCACCCGGCTAGATAGCTCCGGAAGCACCCGTGCCCCAAGACGATCTGCGCCAAGTGGAAAGTGATCACGCCGTGATCATGAGACACCCACTGACCAAGGAGTGGAGACACGGCGTCGATCGTCAACTTAATATATAGAATAATATATATTAAGTTGCAATAATAGTACTATGAAATAAATTGTAGATATAATAATACAGAAAAAAATAGTAACAGATATAATGTCACGGCCGTGATATTACTTGGTAAAGGCTCCCAGTGAAAACCAGCGCTGCAGCTCGCTGCAGCATCATGCTGACATGGGAGACCTTATTTGGTCACGCTAAATAGATAAGCAAATTGTTTAAAAATACGGTTGAGATCAAATAAAAATTTTCCTTCTTTCTTCTTCTTCTTCTTCTTCAACCGCCCAGCGCTCGATTCTCTCAACCCGTCCCGCCACTCCGTTTGTAGAACCGCCTGCGCCTGGCGCAGCCAGTCCCTTTCATCCCCTGGCGAAGAGGGTCGCCTCTCTGACGGGTCGGCCCTCTACGATTAAACGTCCGAGTGTACTTGCGCGTCCAGCTCCCAGGGGGCGGTACTCGCTAACGCGCATCCCGCCTCTCAGGATATGGTGCGGTATGCTCGGACGACCCCTGGAAAGCCAATCTTCTAAGAATGGACGCACCGCTGCAACCGTGGCCACAACTGTAGATGGAGACCCGAAGTCCTCCTTCCACCTTTCAATCAGGATGGGCCGGAGTATCCTCCTTCTGCGAGACCGTAGTCTCGCTTAAGGAAGCCCATGAGCGAGAGAGGGAGAATGCAGCGGATGCTCCCGTTCACCGCCGAAGGAGGCAGGTTACTAGGCGACGCGTGTTTGCGCGCCTCCTTCCACCTCCTTGAATCCTCAGTTGGACTCATCTGGGGTACCAGGGATGAATGCGAAAGTTGAACACCTGGTGCCTCACTTACGGATGAAGAGGGTTCCGCTGGGTTTTAGTGGGTATTGCGAGGTCTCCTCCCTCGCCGAGTCCCACACTCCTGACCTGTAGGTCGGGGTTCGTGCCTAAATGCATTTCCCAGCGAAAAAAAAA
>JACTOM010000934.1:12056845-12083666 GCA_015832385.1 Elymnias hypermnestra
AAGCTCAGAGTCACTCAGCGTGCGATGGAGAGGGCTATGCTCGGAGTTTCTCTACGTGATCGAATCAGAAATGAAGAGATCCGTAGTAGAACCAGAGTCACCGACATAGTCCTGCGAATCGCGAACCTGAAGTGGCAATGGGCAGGGCACATAGTCCGAAGGACCGATGGACGTTGGGGGCCAAAGGTGCTGGAGTGGCGACCCCGCACCGGACGGCGCAGTGTAGGGAGACCCCCCACAAGGTGGACCGACGACATAAAGAGGGTCGCCGGTAGCCGCTGGAGCCAGGCGGCGCAAGATCGGGCCTTGTGGACGTCATTACGTGAGAGCTATGTCCAGCAGTGAACGTCCATCGTTTGAAACGACGACGACGAAATTGTTTTACTCTGATTTTTATTCGATTAAAAGTACTCAAGTCAAAGAGAACAATAAAAAACAATGAAAATGCTTTTAAAGGACCTATATTTCTCATTTTATAATTGAAAAATTGTCTGTAATGAACTCACAATAGTTTAATAACATAATAACCTACAAAAAGCAGAAGGGGAAATTCTATGCGTACAAATTATATGGCAAAACGTAGCTAAGTTCAGAAGTGTTTAAATTTTTTTAGCATTTTTGAAATCCTAAGAAATATGTCGGTAATATATATATATATATATATATATACTAACAATGATTGATATGTGTACACATAGAGAGAGCGAAAGAAAGACTGTGTGTGTGTGTGTGTGTGTGTGTGTGTGTGTGAGATATATATGTATATATATATCACACACACACACACACAATCAATCATTGTCAGTACCTATTATACAGTTTAAAACTAACCTATAAAAAAAGGTAAGTAGCAGCCCATTAACGTCCCACTGCTCGGCACAGGCCCCCTCACTCATACGAGAGAGGGTTTTTAGAGCACAGACCCACCACACTGCTCCACTGTGGATTGGCAGGCATTAGTACACAAGTGCACTCTCATAGCCCGATGTGACGGTAATCCGACACAACCGGAGAGAGAGATCGGGCGCAGGAGCGACGGGTTAACGTGTTCTCCGATGGAAGGGGGGTGGATCAACCGCCAACTTCCCAACTTCGGGCAAATATTGAGAAAAACTTAATAGAAAACTCAGTATCCATTTTTGGATTGGCCCGACCCGGGACTCGAATCCAGGACCTTATGTTTGTAGTCGAACCACTAGACCAATGAGGCAGTTTAATCTAACATCACTCAAAAAGTCACTAAATACATAAATTTTTACTATTACCAAATAAATTATTGTTGTTATAATTGAGCAAAATAATAGTTAAAAATGTTGTATTTTAGATGAAGAAGGTTGTTTTTGTATTACTTCTCGTGGCGGTTACACTCTGTTTGGCTGAAGATGAGAAACCTGATATAACAGTGGATGTCGAACCTGCTGACAAGCCTGATGTAAAACCTGATGAGAAAATCAAGAACTTGGACGTAGTTTACGATCCATTCGGTCTTTGGGATGCTCGGACTGGACTTCCAGTTCAGATAGACCCTGGGTTTGCACGGCCTCCTCCTTATGCCATCAACCCCTGGGCTGGCTTAGGATGGCTTTAGAAACTTTGAAGCTGTAATATGTAATTAAGAAATTTTTCATACTAATAGTTTGTTTTTTTAAGCATTATGTATTAATATCTATATCGTTAAAAAACTCATGGTCTATCTTCGTAAAGAAACGTCAAAATGTCTGAAAAGTTGACCATTAATAGTTAAAGATCATATTTATATAAAGATATTAGGATAATAATTATCACACAAATAGGCCTCGTCTGAAATAAAATGGAAAACATTTTTCAATTAAACATTTATAAACTTTACAAGTTTAAAAGATTTCGGAATGAATGTTTATGAAGAAGGTGCATCGATAGAAGTATATTTCTATTTTATTTTAAACGAAAACCAAATGGCTTCGGCTGGAATAAAAAGGAAAACATCATTCAATTCAACATTTTGCCTTAAATATTTATGAATTATTACTTAAACATACACGTTGATATATTATACAGTTTACACTGAATAAAGTTTTATAAAGTAGGTGTATAATCAATATACATATATTTCCATTTTGTTTTAAACGAGGCCCAAATGGCCTTGCCTGAAATGAAATGGAAAAGTTTCTTAAATCAATTGTTAACTATAAATATTCAATCTATTGTAATATATTCATTTGGATCTCATCTGAAATAGAATGGAAAACAATGTTTTTATTTCATGAATCATAACTATACATACATATATATGTGTAGATGTATATGTCGGAGAATAAGAGAGAATGAAGAAGTATAAAGCACAGGGGCGTAGGGTTCTCCGCCGACATCGTTATTAACGGGATCCATTATTTAATTTCTTATTCTGTGGGCGTTCGTGGGTAATGTTGGTGCAATCTCCTCTGGTTCCTGGAACACAGTTAGATCTAGTGCAGGAGCCAGTAACTCACGTTATTTAAGAGCCAATTGTAAGCAATTGTAAACTTATAATAATATAATTTCAATCAAACACTTTGTTAATTAACTCGGATTATAATGTTTATTCACTCTATGTTCCCGATGTCAATTTACACATACACTAATAGCTAGGAACGCGACAGTTTCAATAGTCGACCACTCCGGCCGACCGCCGCTCGGGAACTGCCGAGAAATGCGCCGGACTGCCACTTATTGACTTTGCCCTCACGCCAATACACAGATGGCGCCAGCGTTCCATAGATTATTACACTCCGACATATATATATGTTTAGTTAATATTTTTATTTATATAAGAAGTTTTGCATTAATTAAAAATAAAAAAGATGTCAAAAACTGAAGCAGTAACCTAAATATTTGGCCCTCGTTGCAAATAAAATGGATAAAATACTAATACTGTATATTATACTTACATTTTCTAACAATATTGAATTAATGGTAACATATATTTTAATTAAATGACATATTTATTTGTATTGTTTAACTAATTGCCCAAAATAGCTTCGTTGGTGTCACATAAGAGAGAGAACAATTTTTGTTGTCATAGAAAAAGGATATAGTGGGTGTTGGGGAGGGATTCAGGATCAGACGAATCCCCTGGGTTCAGTGGACTGTATTTAGTGCGGTGCTTCGATTTTCAATTCTTGAGGGTTCAGTTGTTTAGGCTTGGGTCTTCGGGTTTCAATGTTCGTGGTTCAGTTCAGGGTCACTTCCAAGTTCTTCAGAGTTCTGGTTCTTGATGTTAACAAGTCGCGCTTTATTCAAATCCGAGCCAGTAGTTCTTGAGATTAGCGAGTCTAACCAAACAAACAAATTCATTATTATATTATGCTAAAAGACGTCTTAGTACATAAATGGAAATATTTCTTATTGTATAAGCATAAACACGCAACTTTGTCTGGAAATTTACTTATAAGTTAAAAAAGCTAAGTAGCAGCCTATTATAGTCCCACAGCTGGGCACAGGTCTCCTCGCTCATATGATAGAGGGTTTTTTAGGGCATAGATCCACGATACTGCGTCACTGCAGATTGGCAGGCACAGTACGCAACTGCAATCTCTATTCTTTCACTCTCATAGTCCGATGTGTTGGCAATCCGACACACGCAGAGTTTCGAACTCAATATAGTTTCGAACCCAGAATCTCATGACTGTGGCCGATCATTCTAACAACTAGACCAATGAGGAAAATTTACTTATGTTTCATCAATATCGCTCACAAAAAGGTTGACTGATGTAATTCACTGTGTGGCGATTAAACTAACTTTAGTGCTGTATTTTTAAATTTCTACTTAGTTTAGTAAGTGAAAACTTCTTTGGTTATGATTTGAAAGCCAATGAAACGAAAAAGCGACAGTAAAAAGAGACAGACACATGAATTGATAACATTGAACGTGGGAGACAATGAGATAGGAAGTTTTATATAGTGTCGCTTATTTCTATAGCTAAGAGGTCCCCTTAGTACATTTAGGGCCAGTTAAAGGGAATGTTTAAATCGCTAAGAGGTTTCATAAGTTTATTGAGGGTTGTTGAAAACCAGGTGCGTCACTTGTGGATGAAGAAGGTTCCGCTTTGTTTTACAGGGTATTGCGAGGTCTCCTCCCTCGCCGAGTCCCACATTCCTGACCTATAGGTCAGGGTATGTGCCTGAATGCATTTCCCTGCGAAAAAAAATAAAAAGTTTATTTAGGTTCAGTTAAAGGGATTGTTTCTATAGTTAAGGGGTTCCTTGAGTACATTTAGGCCGAGTAAAAGGGATTGGTTCTAAAACTAAGGGGTTCCCTAAATATATTTAGGGCCAGTTAAAGGTAATGTTTAAATCGCTAAGGGGTTTCATAAGTTTAATGAGGGTTGTTGAAAATCAGGTGCGTCACTTGTGGATGAAGAAGGTTCCGCTGGGTTTTACTGGGTATTGCGAGGTCTCCTCCCTCGCCGAGTCCCACACTCCTGACCTATAGGTCAGGGTTCGTGCCTGAATGCATTTCCCAGCGAAAAAAAATAAAAAGTTTATTTAGGCTCAGTTAAAGGGATTGTTTCTATAGTTAAGGGGTTCCTTGCGTACATTTAGGCCGAGTAAAAGGGATTGGTTCCAAAACTAAGGGGTTCCCTAAATATATTTAGGGCCAGTTAAAGGGATTGTTTCTATAGCTAAGGGATTCGAAGAGTAATTTAGGGCCAGTTAAGGGGATTGTTTCTATAGCTAAGGGATTCGTTGAGTACATTTAGGGCCAGTTGACTCGAGTTCCTTGAGTACATTTCGACCGAGTTAAAGGGATTGGTTCTAAAACTAAGGGGTCCTAAGTACATTTAAGACCAGTTAGGGCATTGTTGCTATAGCTAAGGGGTTCGCTGAGTACATTTAGAACCAGTTAAAGGAATCTATTCTAAGACTAAGGGGTCCTAAGTACATTTACGGCCAGTTAAGGGATTGTTCCTATAGCTAAGGGGTCCACTAAGTGCATTTAGGGACAGTTATAGGAATCGTCACTATAGCTATGGGATTTCCTATGTGATGCTTTTGGTGAAAGCCGACATTAGCCCTTTCAACACAATTTGACGTTATATTGAAATGGTGATCATTATCTGGAAGCCAACTTTTTTAAAGGGTTTCCTTTTGCCAATAAAGAGTTATTTATCTTTCTCTATCTAGGTGCTAAATATCGGGGAAGAAGTGTGTAATCTACCATCGCAAAGTTCAAAGCAACGTGGTCCAGTAACTACCGGATTAAATTGCTCGAAACGGGAACTTCGCAGACTTTCCAGTTGGGATTGCTTGAACGGGAAGTAACGACACTTGTACGACACGTTTCGTTGGTAATTTTAACTTTAATATGTCTGCGGAATAACTTTTTAGACGTTATTTCGATTTGCATTCGGCAACTGCTTTAAAACCAACCAATACATAAAACACCCAACTCAATCCTTACATATTATATAAGTCTTCCGACGCATATGTCTGTCTGTGACAAACTAAAAAACTCCTGAACGAATATTTATCTAGTTTAGTCTGTTAACGTCCCACAATTGGGCACAGGCCTTCTCAATCATAGGAGAGAGGGTTTTAGATCTTCACGATGTTTTCTTTCAAGGAAAAGCACAACATCATTGCATTTTTAACCGACTTCAAAAATGGAGGAGGTTATCAATTCGTCTGTATTTTTTTATGTTTGTTACCTCATATCTCCCGACTGGGTGGACCGATCTTGATGATATTTTTTAAATGAAAGGTGGTGCTCGTCATAGGGTCCCATTTTTTTTTAAAACCAGTTCTGATGATGGCATCCATGAGAAAACCGGATAAGTCTTAAATTTGCGTAAGCATGTGTGCGACAAATGGACGAATAACTCAAGATCACGCCAAGCGATTTCGATGATTATTTTTATTAGAAAGGATATACTTTAAGGGTTGTTTTGTGGTAGTTTGGTTAGGTTCTGATGATGGAATCCATGACAAAGTGACGGAACTCTTCAATTCTTAGGAGCAAATCAACGATACTCGGTAGAATCTTCTATAGGCTATCCAGATATTTGAGTTGCCTGCCGTAACTTCGGTATGGACAAGTGCTAGTCGTAGTTAAATATGAAGATCAATGGAATTCCTCAACGGCTTAAAGTAAGAGTGTGATTTTTGGCAAAATCTATAACTGTCTGTAAGCACATGCCAATGACCTTACGTTTGTTGCTGCATTGCAATATTTGAAAGGTGAATTATGTGTGAAGGGTTTCGGGTTCGATCCCGTGTGTGGCGATATTAATGTAAATTTAACTTTGTAAAGTTGTTTCATTTAAACGGTGTTATCTCATGAGAAACGAGTTTTAGGTGTACATATATTGAGACAAATTTGTTAGTTTACTTCAGATTCACTAAAAATCAAAAAAGTAAATAAAAATTTTAACAAAAAAAGAATCGCCTTCAAAACAGACTTACAAATATAAAAATATGCTCTAAAAAGTAAGAAAGTGGGAGCTCCCAAGTGGACACGCGGGGAACATCTACCATGGCTGACGCCGACTCCGAATATAAGAATACGAAGAACACTATAAAAGAATACGCAATTATTTCTCATTTTTTAGAGCATATTTATATATTTGTAAGTCTGTTTTGAAGGCGGTTCTTTTTTTGTTAAATTTTTTATTTATTTTCGATTAACTGTTAAGGTGTATTTCTCAATGCTATTTAATGTAAAACCAATATTAATTATTATAAAAAACGCTATTATATCGAAGAAAGGTAATTAACTAACTGCGGGAAAAGGTAACCCCGATGGTCCTGGTAAAGGATTATAAAAATATTGTCTCGCGTATAAGAGGAATAGCCTTCCTTTAAAGTAGACAACGTAAATGCTCAATAAGAAAGAGTTTACCCAAATTCCCGAGGAATCTGGATATACAGGCGAAAAACTACAAACTGCAAAATCTCCAGATATATCAAATTGACTTGAAATTCAGCATGTGTTATCTTCTCGCAATGTAGCCTCTTACTGAAAACGTGTTTTTTGAAATAAGGCGAAACACGTTCTTAGCTAACATTCTTCGGATCCGGATCAGATCAGAATATAAGCGAAATGATTTGACATTAGTCGTAGGGTTCCTTTCGCGACGTAAACTTGCACTAATAATGAGATAACGGTATCAGGAACTACGCAGGTAACAGCTGCGGGGAACAGCTAGTTTTGAAATAATCCCACATTTTCAAGTGTTCGAAAGTCATGATAGAAAATCGTCATTAAATCAATCAATTTTAACCAAGAGCCTAGTGCTTTAAAAATGCCTCGCATTCGTTTCAAAAAGCTTTTAATCTCGATGCAATGTTCACATTTCGTCAGTCGATTATGACTCTTGTTTTTACATGATTTAAGGTTTACAAAGTGCAAGTTATCCGTGCCCACTGGCTATGTTTAAAATGCACAGTTAATGAAGGCGACCAAGGTCCGCAATTATTGTAAAGTGGGTCGCTTGGACCGGTTGTGCACATGTTGACTGATATCTGAGACCTCCCGAAATATGGGGAACTGTGACAGCTTCGCTGACGTAATGGTGAGAGCAATCGCTTCTCTAGCAGAGGTTTTGGGTTTGGTCAAAGGCTAGAGAGAGTACGCAAATACAAATATTGGAAGAGCGATCAAGAAGTTGAGATATGTTATAGATACGATATATTAAAAAACGCTCTAAATTTCGTTGCGTGTTCTTCTCCTAAAATGTAACATATGGCCCATTCTTCTTTATGAAGACGAGGCTTAAGCAGTAAAAGTAGACCTCAGAAAAGGTATTGAATTATTAGAGATATAGGCATACATATGCATGTTGGCAATAAGCTGGTCTCAGAAGTTATCCATCGAAGTTTTGCAACGGAGTCAACTAAAAACGCGCAATTTTGCAGACCTGAGGTTGAGGAAAATAACCCACCACAGACACACTAATAGCTAATGATGGGTAAAATCGCTGCTAAAAGGATTGGCGACTGTAGGAATAATTATGGATTCGCAACAACAGAAAATGGACTGGGAATTCGAGTGCCGCCGAAGTATTCCTCTTCCCAGAAGACAGGTTCAAATATGCTGAAGTTATGCACACCTTCGCTAGTCGGAGAGGCATATCAAGATAAAGAGAAGAGAAAGAAAAGAAAAGAAAGAAAGAAAGCTTTATTCAGAGCACTGTGAGTTAAATGCACTTAAAACAATTAATAATTAATAAAAATAAAGAGGAATTATGTAGTACATTAGTTTCTACATTTTATATGCTAGCGAAGATGACCACCAACAGAAGCAGGTGGTAAGCATGGACCTGTTCGAGATTAGGATACTACCAGGTCTGCGATCTTCAGGCGTAAAGGAACGACTATAGAGAGAGATTTGCTAGTTTTTTTATCATTACTACAAACAAACGAAAACCTGCAGGACTATCGGAATGCCCATGCGTTACGTGCCCATAAGGTGGGAGTTTAATTGCCTGGTAAAGTTGAAGTCTTGAGGGAACACTGCTTTTGGATGTTGGTTCCACATTTTTCAAGTGCGCGGAAAAAATGCTTGACCAAACCGTGTCGTTGACGAACGTTATTCATCCAGAGCACGTGAGTCGTAGAATTGTGATGGCAGTACTAATTTCAACTCATTAACGACCTTGAAAAGTGACATTCATGAAGAAGTGGACAGGTGGATCACGCAGGCGCTCAGCGGCTGGGAAGTCTTTTATACCTACTTCTTCGCCATTGGAAAAGCTCCTAGTGAAGAATGCACAAAAGAGGACACCCCCGGACAACCGGGGCAGGGCAGAAGTCCACATGGATTTTTCCACCTCACAAGAGGAAAAAAGTACTAACTTGGAACAGTTTCTCTGAACATTCTCAGTAATAGATTATAGAGACAGAGGGATCTAATGGTCCTTCTGTGATAGTTTGTCTACTTTTAAATCTGTATTGAAAAGCCATGATGGTCTAGTGGTAAGACACATGGATAGAGATCAGGTTAAGACCCATCGCTGTCTTGAATCCTGGGTAAGCAAGTTTAAGTTGATTAAACTTACCTGCTTGATTGTTTTCTTCAATCCATCACTGTACTTTTGGTTGAATGAGAGCATCGTGAGGAAACCGGGAGTAATTCTGGGATATATAAAGCCTGCTAACCTGTGTAATCCCTTTCTCCTATGACTGAAGATGTCGATGCCCAGCTGTGGGGCGTTAATACGCCACTTACCTTACCTATTTCGGAGCTGTTGGGAGGCTTTAGATTTAGCTTCCTATATGATGTTCTTTAAACTCTATAAGGTTTAAATTCTCTCTGACGAGGTTAGCAAGCTTTCATCTTAGACTGTATCATCACTTAAAGAAAGAAAGTTAGGTATGGCATAATCACAAAAGTAAAATAAATGCGGTAGAGATGAGAGTGTTGAGAAGTATGAGTGGATTAACACTGAGTGACAGAGTAAGTATAAAAGAAGATATAGTGACTAAAATTGAGAAAGGTATGCTTAGATGGTTTGGACATGTAGAGAGAATGAATGAAAAGAGACTGACAAAAAGGATTTATGAGTCAAGTGTGAATGGTAAAGTTGGAAGGGAAAGACCAAGGCTAACGTTCCTGGACCAAATCCAGGACATTTTAAATAAGGGCCAGGTCAAGAGTACTCTAAACCGACGCACTTGTATGAAAGGTTTAATGAGAATGAAAGAAGCGAAGGAGATATGCAAGGATCGTGGCAAGTGGAAGAATGTTGTCTCTTCCTACCCCCATGGGAATGAGGCGTGATGTATGTATGAGATTACATTTACAAACACACGATTTTGGTGGTTTTATACTGTAAAAATACATTTATTTCGATCTACCAACCAAAGACTGTCAAAATTGTAGTTAAATAAAACAGATTAATATGTATTTAATATAATAATTTTAGTTTATATTAATACATTGACATTAACAATAAATCCACGGGTAACAGAGTTTAATAATCCAATATTCCATAATTATCATTTAATTTATACATGTTGTATTTAATCGCTGTGTAATTGTTAGTGAATGCCTTGAACTAATATTTTATAACGGATGGATCGCAAAATAACACCTTATCTTATTTATAATAGGTTATAATTTCGTATGCAGCTTTTTAATTACTAATTTCTAACCGTTTGTTTTGTATTTCTCCTGAACAGGAACTGGAAGAGAACTCTGGGAGCAAAGAAAAGTGCAAGGTAAGTGTCGTATGTAATGTAAAGTGCTTTTAGATTGTTTTTATTGACAGATTAATATTAAACTGTAATTTCACTTGATGGTAAGTGATGATACACTCTAAGATAGAAGGGTAAGTGGTAATTTATCTCTTATGGTTATTTACAACTTGATACGTTGAAGTGAAACTTCGAACACACGTACTGTAATGTTTATGCTATTGCCCATCCAACATTTTACTTACATCATTTTAAACCCAAAGGTTGTCTGGAAGAAATCGCTATCCAGCGATAAGACCGCCTTTTGTACATTTGTGTCTATTACATGTAAGTTTCTGTTTAATAACGTGTGTATTTTATTAATATGCAATAGAGAGTATTAAAAAAAACGAACTGATCGAAAATCGCGCGTTCCTTGATCAGTTCGTTGACCCGGGCGTTCGAAGTATTTCTGTTTATGATTTTGTGTTTCATTGCTGGTTTTTGAAGTGCAATTTTATGCGCATGAGGTTAAAATTTTGCGTGATTAGCGTCACAAAGATGTGCAGCGTTCTTGTGCTAATTCGTTTGAAGGTTAGTTTTAATTTTGACAAATCACATGTGAGATTTTAATTTGCTACTCGTCATTAAATGACAATAAATTATTTGTATCAATTATCTGACACTTTTTCTTTTCCTTTTTCCCTCTCTCTATGTCTCAGAAATTTAAAGTTTTACACTCAATATAAACAAGACTTATAAAGAAGTTTCCCTTCTGACATGTGGACTTTAAGCCTCATCTTTTAGTGTACTCAAACGAAGTTACTCAGCTGTTATTACTAATTTCAACAAACAGCATAATAAAAATTCACTTAGTTAATTGAATCGGTGTCAATCCGTTTATGTGTATGCATAAATAATTTCCGTCACCAATTTAAAACCACGCCCTCGCTAAAATTAATATGGTACTCGTGCAACCTTCGTTGCAAAACGTTTCAATTTAATTCGGGGTCATCGGTTGCACTTAATAATATACCAGCTTTAACGTACGGTTATTCCTGTATCCGTGGAAATATGGAGAACCTTTTATTTGGGCTGGGAGAAGCCTTTACGCACCCCAATGAAAGACCTTATCCAATCGGGAGTGTGGGACTCATAGGTTACAGAATACCCACTAAAACCCAGCGGATCCATCCTCATCCATGAGTGAGATCACTAAAGGTTCCCTTCAAGGGAACCACATACATGCATGAAGCACATACGTCCGACTTCTGCCACCAAGTCCCCTCCGACAGCAAGGGAGGGCTTCAGCCTCTTGCTCCCTTAGCCTCTCATTTGACTACTTCAGCGAGATGACGGTCTTGCAAAAGAAGGCAACCGATTCAAGATTTTCCAGTTCAAGATTTCCTATTAACAGCGACAACAAGATATCCCGCTGGATACTCCGCCACTCATGACAGGCGGGCGTTTCCTCACGACCAACGACCTGGTGCAAGTACTTCCCGAAGCAATCATAGTTGGTCAGCATCTGCACCAGACGGTAGGAAAGAGATCCGTGTCCCCTGGTGAGCCAACTATCTAGGTTTGGACCGTGTCCACCGTGACTTTACCCTCAGTTGGAGACCCAAAATCTTCCCTCCATAGGAATTTAAAGTTACAAAGACAGTCTTATTACTTCCAGCGATATCTGTCAGGCCAAAATAAAATCCTAGTTCCTTCTTTTTTCTGTTAAAGACAGGAAAAGGATCGATACCGATCTCGTGACAGTAGAAAGTCTACTAAGTTACAGATTTATTTTCGTTAACATAAAAATTGTATTTCACTTAGTTTTTAATAACTTCTTTTCAGATAATCAGATACACACATTCATAATCTAATCTATATACATATATTACTTTACAACGAATATATATATAAGTAATACATTTTTAAATTCGTAACAATTTATGTAGAATATATTAGATTAATTTAATACTCTTCAAGTATTGACACTCTTTTTTTTTGACGCTGGGAAATGCATTTATGCACCCTGACTGTGGGAACGGGACTGTGGGACTCGACGAGGGGGAAGAACTCGCAATACCCACTAAAACCCAGCGGGACCGTCGTCAACCATGAGTGCGGAGCCAGAGGCTTGTTGAGGCATTCCTCTCTGACCCCTTGGTTGTAGTCGGCTGACAGATATTCTACAGGGGAAGAAGTTGCATGAACCTTCTGTTTCCTACTCCCTTTCGTCTGTGCCGGAGTGTCTCAGCGGCATTCACCCTCTCCCTTTGTCGTGCCTCCTTAAGCGAGATGAAAGTCTCGCAAAAAGAGGCAACCGCTCTCCAGGCCTGCTCACTGATGAGGATTACATCTATAACGTCATAATGAGTCGCTGAGAACCCCAGGCGGGACATTCTGCCACCGTGTGGAAAGCTGTATCTAACGAGGCACCATACTCGCAATAGCTGGCCGACGGCTCACAGCTAACAGTTTGATACAGGTATTTACCGAAGCAACCATGACTGGTAAGCACCTGTACCAACCTGTAGGAGAGCGATCTGTGCTCTCTGCCCAGCAACTTATCCAGATGAGGGCGGATCGCCTACTATAGCGACGCCCGCCGCTGGGGACCCGAGATCCTCCTGCCACCTTTGGGTCAAAGCTCTGTCAACTAGAACCCTGACACTTCTTACTTCATCAGCGTCTAGTAATTACCCTCTGGTTCTCGCGGCTACTCTGCACTGGTAAGCAGTCGTGAGAACTTCCGCCGAACGGTACCCCCTTATAGCTCGAATCGCTATTACCCTCTGTGCCCGCCGTAACAGGGTTTTATTTGATGCGGTTAGGGCGTTGATCCATACCCTGGAGTTTGACTCGGATATATTACTTTCTTTAGATTGAGATTTTTAATATCATATCTTTGATTTGACTGTACTTGTACTGTTGTACTTGTTGGATGCGGTCTCCTAACATCTTGTATCTATATAGTATGTTGTATTATTTAATGTATCTTCATCATTCGAAACAATGTATAACATCAATCAAATTATTAAATCGTGTACACACATTTAACTATTACAAGATCAAAGACTCAGCTCGTCTGTTGGAATTATTAACTAGTTTATTAGCCAGTTGTGTATTAAACCGGGTAATGGCTAATAATACAGTCATAATTGCGATATTCTCGCGGGTATTAATAGTAGAGGAGCCCAAGGCGGGATATTGCGCTTTACTCGAACATAAGAAAATTATATGGGGAGAAACCTTGCATCCGGTAAAGTCATCGTCGCTTCAACCGATGGACGTCCTCTGCTGGACGAAAAGATGCACACAGTGTCCGAGTTTGTCGCTCCAGTCCAACAGCTACCGCCGACCCTCCTTTTAAGGTGCGGGGTCGTCATTTCAGCACCTTTGGGTCCCAGCGACCATCGGGACGTCGGACTACGTGGCCCACCCAATGCCACTTAAGTACAGCGGTTAGTATGGCTATATAGGTGATTTTGTTTCTTCTAAGGACCTCCNCGGATATATAAATATATAAACATACATTCCTATTAATACATATATACATATTATGCATGATCCTCAAGTGATGATGAGAGATAATGAGCCTTCAAACGACTTTTAAAAATTCCCAAAGAAGCTGAATGTCTGATTGTATATGGAAGACCGTTCCAGAGTTGTACTGCTTTCGCTGTGTATGACTCGAAATATATACGAGAATGACAGAAAGGAGTGGATAACTTATTATCACTGCGCGACCGAAGACTAGAAGGATAAGAGGTGTCGTGGCCGAGGAAGGAGAAGCGGTTTTTAAGATAAACAGGAGTGTTGGGAAGAAAAAGTATAGAATAGAGGAGGCATAGAGCATGAAAGTGTAAGTTAGTCTATAATCAGTACATTTCTGTACCAATGTAATTCGTAAAATAAACTTTTCTATTTCTTTGTGCAATCACATTAAGTTTTCGTCAATAAAATACCTCATGCGAATATTTACTCAGCGCCTCTTCAAACATCGTCACTCGGTGATAAACACAACAAAATACTTACCTTTTTTATTATTGACAGGCTGTCTATTCACTATAATCTCACTTGATGGCAAGTGGTGTAGAAAAGTCAATTAACTCGGTAAGATAAAAATAGTATTTTTGATTTCTTCAAAACTATATCTCACACTTTATTACTCTTCTCGTGCCATAAATATGTTAGACTATACTCGTAGATAGTGGGGTGACATCAATGATAGCTCTCAAAATTTGGGAGTTATAGCATTGTGGCAACACTTAAAAATACAAAAATAAGCATTGTGCAATATTAAGAGATGTTATGCAATACGAGGTAACTTTAACGAGCGGAACAATGTTGAAAATACTGAGAATGAACCACCAATCATCTCATATTTAACATCTAATAATACATTCCCCAGTCATCTACCTATATAAATTTAATGTAAATTAGTGAATATGCTATTTTTAATTATAAATATTTATCCAATATAGCGATGATTCAATAGCAACTTTGCTTAAATTATCACAAGGTTAAAACCTCTAATGACAAGCCTTATGCTAAACTAAAGTAGTCTTTACTTTAAAATAGGCAAATGACTTGAAATTAGTCAATAATACTGTAACTAGAAGAAGAACCTGTAAAATCTACAATTTAAGATATTCGCTAGATTCCTTAGATTGTGCCCGTCCCTTTTAACGGAAATAACCGCCGTACAACCTGTCCCGCACAAACGTTTTTGCATAGATTGCCCCGCGGGTCGAATGTCGCTTAAGTACTCTTGGGATTGAAGTGATCATGAAAGACTATTAAATGTTATGATTTTTATGTTTGCTAACAGTTAGTAGCGTCACGTTGCGCTATACTTTGAGATAGTGAAAAAAGTCCGTATTATATTTTTAGGCTTATATCTTAAAAAATTAAAACTTACCTCAAGGGTTTTCATTATTATACCCATCACTTGTATAATCAAAAACACAAATAATCACTAATGAACACTCACAGTTGATAAAATACCACAAAAAACTAAACGACCTTCGACGCTATACACGCACCGTTAGTAACGGTCACTTTGTAACTGGTTTATATATTGTCTGGTTGAGAGATAACTCTCTACGAATATTTTGTTACTATAGTAACCGAGAAGCGAAATAGAGAATACACATTATGGCATACTATACTATTGTATACAAGCTACAGGACGATTTGTTATTCTTGTAAAATAGACGACTTTATCAGCTGTGTTTATCTGTATACAATTTTAAAGTTGAAGCAGACAAAGTCGAAGCAAAACCTAGTAGATGATACCTGAAACCTATTCAATGATGGATCCACGTCAGAATATCGACCGCAATGATACAGACAATATGTCAAATGTGTGAACGTATTACGGTACATGAAATAGGCATTAGTTGGATGGCTATTAAACTTGCGACTTTATTGTCTTAAAAAATATATAAATATATATGAGTATTAAATTAAAAAAAACTGCCAAATAAGTGTTATACATAATTGCTTTTGCTAAATAATTGCATATAGTTTCATTTTTAATAGAATTATTAGATTTACGTAAGATAATACGTAACTTACTTTATATAAATAAAGAAAGAGGAAATTGTTAGATTTAAACAAAATACAGTAATATCAAATTTAAAAATAAATACATGCTTCTAACGCGCTTACTTGCTAAAATACTGACGTTTGTCAAGCGCGTTATCGTTTCGTGCTTCGAATAGTTTCTGAGCAAGAAAGCGTTGGCGTAAGAAAAAGTCAGCAATTATAGTGTTTTCTTTTATATCTGCTGGGTATGACAGAGTGTCAGTCGAGATGCTGAAGGCTGGCCGCGGTATTGTGGTAGCTCAGCTGTACTGCCTTTTCAATGTATGCTGGGAGAAAGGTCAAGTTCCAAGAGATTGGAGCAAGGCCGTAATTGTCCCTCTATGTAAAAGAAAAGGGTCACAGCAGGAGTGCAAAAATTACCGTGGTATCAGCCTTCTTAGTGTCGTCGGCAAATTGTATGCAAAGATATTAATTGAAAGGGNCTATATATCATAGTTCTAGAAATACTACCTGAAACCTCAGTAGAGCTTCTCGACAGGTGGGCCTAAAAATGAACATGGATAAGACGAAAGTTATGTCCAATATCCACGTTCCGCTCCACCCAGTCATCGTTGAGAACTCGACACTCGAAGTTGTTGACGAGTATACATACCTGGGACACATAGTCTTGCTAGGTAGGTCCAATTTCGAGAAAGAGGTCAACCGCCGAATCCAACTCGGTTGGGTAGCGTTCGGGAAGTTCCGGAACACGTTTTCGTCCAATATCCCTCAATGCCTGAATACTAAAGTCTTCGAACAGTGCGTGTTGTCAGTGATGACCTACGGATCGGAAACGTGGTCGCTGACTACGGGCCTTATTCGAAAGCTCAGAGTCACTTAGCGTGCGATGGAGAGGGCTATGCTCGGAGTTTCTGTCCGCGATCAAATCAGAAATGAGGAGATCCGTAGCAGAACCTAAGTCACCGACTTAGCTCTACGAATCGCGAACCTGAAGTGGCATTAGGCGGGGCACATAGTCCGATGAACCGATGGATGTTGGGGCTGGAAGGTGCTGGAATGGCGACTCCGCACCGAACGACGCAGTGTAGGAAGACCCCCCACAAGGTGGACCGACGATATAAGGAGGATCGCCGGTAGCCGCTGGAGCCAGGCGGCACAAGATCGGGTCTTGTGGGCATCATTTCGTGAGACCTATGTCCAGCAGTGGACGTCCATCGGTTGAAGCGACGACGGCGACCTGAAACCTGGTTCAATAATGGATCCACGTCATAATATCGACCGCAATGATACAGACAATATGTCAAATGTGTGAACGTATTACGGTACATGAAATATGCATTAGTTGGATGGCTATTAAACCTGCGACTTTATTGTCTTGTGTATAAAATTAAAAAACTGCCAAATAAGTTTTATACATAATTGTTTTTGCTAAAAAATTGCATATAGTTTCATTTTTAATAGAATTATTAGATTTACGAAGATAATTCACATAGATTTATTTTATATAAATAAAGAAAGAGGAAATTGTTAGATAAAAACAAAATTTAAAAATAAATACACGCCTCGATCGCGCTTACTTGCTAAAACACTAACGTTTGTCAGCCGCGTTTTCGTCCCATGCTTCGAATAGGTTCTGAGATAGCAAGAATGCGTTGGCGTAAGAAAAAGTCAGCAATTATGTGTTTTTTTTTAATCTATAAAAGGTGAATTCTTCCATTATACATTGTTTTGTTATATCTCAAAAGGATTTGGCAGCGTTTTTGATGAAAGTCCTAAAAGTGATTTTTTTTGACACTTCCAATAGTTTTTGTTATATTTCAAGCTTTTTACACAAAACCGTGATAAATTTTATACTTAAATATTTCTTAAGAATCATTTTATCTATTAGTGAAAACCAGATGAAAATCCATTCAAAAGCTTTCAAATTTGACAAACATACTCGTATAGATGGAGGACTTTGTTTTATAATATGTAAGGATTTTAAATCTACTACGTAATTATGACATCTACTTCATAACTTTACCGATTTTTAATAGATAGATATTATACATACGAGTACATACATACATAGCATCACGCCTCATTCCCATAGGGGTAGGCAGAGACCACGTCCTTCCATTTGACACGATCCTTGCATATCTCCTTCGCTTCTTTCATTCTCATTAAACCTTTCATACAAGTTCGTCGGTTTAGAGTACTCTTGACCTGGCCGTTATTTAAAATGTCCTGGATTTGGTCCAGGAACGTTCGCCTTGGTCTTCCCCTTCCAACTTTCGCATTCNACAAAAGTAAAATAAATGCGGTAGAGATGAGAGCGTTGAGAAGCATGAGTGGATTAAAACTGAGTGACAGAGTGAGAAATAGTGTGATAAGAGAACGTTGTGGTATAAAAGAAGACGTAGTGACTAAAATTGAGAAAGGTATGCTTGGATGGTTTGGGCATGTAGAGAGAATGAATGAAAGGAGACTGACAAAAAGGATTTATGAGTCAAGAGTGAATGCGAAAGTTGGAAGGGGAAGACCAAGGCGAACGTTCCTGGACCAAATCCAGGACATTTTAAATAACGGCCAGGTCAAGAGTACTCTAAACCGACGAACTTGTATGAAAGGTTTAATGAGAATGAAAGAAGCGAAGGAGATATGCAAGGATCGTGGCAAGTGGATGGATGTTGTCTCTGCCTACCCCGAAGCGTGATGCTATGTATGTATGTCTTTTAGATCTATAAAAGGTAAATTATTCTGTTATACATTGTTTTGTTATATCTCAAAAGGATTTGGCAGCGTTTTTGATGAAAGTTTTAAGATTGATATTTTTTGACACTTCCAATAGTTTTCGTTATAATTCAACTATTTTACACAAAACCGTGATAAATTCTATACTTAAATATTCCTTAAGAATCATTTTATTTATTGGTGAAAACCAGATGAAAATCCATTCATTAGTTTTTAAGTTTCACAAACATATAGATGGAGGACTTAGTTTTATTTATAATACGTAAGGATTTTAAATCTACTACGTAATTATGAAATCTACTTCAAAAAGCGTCTTTCTATACAGACTTTATATTTAGGAAGACTTATATAATAGTTAAGGATCCAGAGGCAGTCTCCTTGCTTAAACAATCTCTTAACATAAAATATTGTAATATAAAGATTTTATTGAAAGTGTTTATATTGCTGCTGCCTTCGTGGCTTAAAGCTCGTAATTTATAATGACGTGAGGTGCCCCAGGTCACCTAGACAAGGGTCCGCTGAAGAATGGCTGACATCGTTCACACCTTCGTCATAATCTTTCAGAACGACTATTGTTTGAGGACATAATGCGGACGTTTGAAAAGCGAAATGAGAGAACAATTAATTATGGAGACAATTACACTTGTATTTTATATACATTAAATAAAAACTGGGAAAACAAACACTTAGTAACCTGGAAATCGAAAAATTGTTCATCAGAATTGGAAAGCTCTTCTTAAAAGCTAAGAAAATTATAACTTAAACAGATTAACTTCAGTGGGAGTATCCTAAAGTTTTGTTGAAACAATATTTTGCAGGTGTTTGCTTTCTAGGGTAGATATACTAGTTATTTCCCGTGGTTTTACTCGCGAAGTTTTTAATCGTGGGGATTTACGAGGGGACCTGTTTTTACTAAGAATCCTAGAAAACTCCATCGGATTAGTTATTTTGGAGATCTCGTGATAACTTAGTGTGATCGTATTTCGATAATATATTTGGGCCCTGTGGGAAAATGGGGAAAACCATTGGTAAGAGTCTACATCATCATCGAGTGCCTTTAAAATGAAGTTTGGCGGTCAGTATGCGGAAATCTCTTCTGTCGTGAGCAATTCTCATTAATTATGCGTAGTTATGACTGATCCACTTCCGTATATCGGTCATCCAATGCCGCCTCGGTTTACCAAATGCTCTTTATCCGGACATCCTGCCCTCTAGCATCAACCGTGGGTACTCAAATAGGGATCCTCTTTGAACATTTCCGAAAAAAGTCCCCCTTCTCTGCACGAATTCCTCAGTCAAAATCGCGAAAGGAATACATCTGCAGAGTTCTAATCCAATCGGAACAATAGTTTTGCAAATCTCTTAGAAAGTGAACAGATTTCGCTAATATATCTAGATTCTGCAAGATTATGAGGAAACCCGTTCTTAATAAGTGTCTACATCGAAAAATGAATGCGTATCCCAAATCTCAAGTCAATCGAAACAATGGTCTTGAAAATCTTACAGGAAGTTATAGTATTTTGCTAATATATCTAGATACATACATACATAGCATCACGCCTTATTCCCATAGGGGTAGGCAGAGACAACATCCTTCCACTTGCCACGATCCTTGCATATCTCCTTCGCTTCTCTCAATCTCATTAAATCTTTCATACAAGTTCGTCGGTTTAGAGTACTCTTGACCTGGCCGTTATTTAAAATGTCCTGGATTTGGTCCAGGAACGTTCGCCTCGGTCTTCCCCTTCCAACTTTCGCATTCACTCTTGACTCATAAATCCTTTTTGTCAGTCTCCTTTCATTCATTCTCTCTACATGCCCAAACCATCTAAGCATACCTTTCTCAATTTTAGTCACTACGTCTTCTTTTATACCACAACGTTCTCTTATCACACTATTTCTTACTCTGTCACTCAGTTTTAATCCACTCATGCTTCTCAACGCTCTCATCTCTACCGCATTTATTTTACTTTTGTGATTCTTCTGCCATACCCAACTTTCACTACCATACATAAGTGTTGGCACCAACACTCCAGCATGCACTGCCAGTCTAGCCCTTTGAGACACCATCTGGCTATTCATAAAAGCATGCAGAGCACCATTTACCATATTCCCTGCATTCACTCTCCTTTCGATATCACTTTCACATGTTCCATCTTTTGTAAATTTAGATCCCAAGTATACAAATTCTTTCACCTCTTCCACTTGTTCCCCATCTATCAAAATATTGCCATTCATCATAGATTCATCTCGTTCAAAAAGCATAACTTTCGTTTTGTTTACATTCACTTTCATTCCTTTCCCTTTCAAAGCTTCATTCATAATATTTAGCATCTCCTGAAGCTCGTTAGCGGATGACGCAAGTATTACTCTTCTATCGTGAGCAATTATCTTTAATTGTGCGTAGTTATGACTGATCCATTTCGGTATATCGGTCATTCAATGCCGCCTCGGTCTACTAAATGTTTTTTATCCGGATATTCTGCCCTCCAGGATCAACAGTGGGTACTCTTTCTCTGCACGATAGTCCTCAGTCAACATCGCGAAAGGAATACATCTGCAGAGTTTCAACTCGATCGGAACAATTGTGGAGAAAGTGAACAGATTTCGCTAATATATCTAGATACTGTGTGATAATGAGGAAGACTGTTCTTAAGGAGTGTCTACGTCGCGAAAGAAATGCGAATGCCGAATTTCAACTCAATCGTGTCAATGGTTTAAGTGATCTCGCAAGAAGTTATCATTTTTTGCTCATTTATCCTGATACTATGTGATTTGGGGAAAACCGTTCTTACTAAGTGTGTACATCGCGAAAGGAATACGTAAGTCAATCGAAACAATGGTCTTGAAAATCTTGCAGGAAGTTATCGTATTTTGCTAATATATCTAGATCCTGCGTGATTATGAGGAAACCCGTTCTTAATGAGTGTGTTCGTCGAGAAAGGAATGCGTATCCCAAATTTCAAGTCAATTGTGTCAATGGTTTAGGTGATTCACCAAGGAAGTGGACATTTTTCGCTTTTATATTGCGATCCCGTGTGATAATGTGAAACACCGTTCTCAGCAAGTGTCTACTTCACGAAAGGAACACGTTTGTGGAATTACAACTCAATCGGGTCAATGCTTTTGGAGATTTCACAGCAAACGATTGTTTTTCGCTAGAAAGAAAGCCGTATTTAGAGAGCGTCTACGTAAAGAATTGCAACGTATTGGAAGAAGTTGGCGAGTAAATATCCTAAAATGCTGCGTTTGAAAAATGGCAATTTTATTGATAACTGGCATGCCTTTTTTTGCGCTGAGAAATACCTTTAAGCACCCAGATAAAAGAATTTCCAACAGGGACAGTGGGACTCACAGATTACAAAATACCCACTAAAAACCAGCGGATCCCTCCGTATCCATGAATGAGATCACTAGAGGTTCCCTAGCTGCATTCCACTCTAGTGACCTGGATGATGCCGATTATGAGAACCTAACACTAAAAGGGTGAAGCAACAAGCGTATGCGTGCGACTTTTGCCACCAAGTCTCCTCCGACGGCGAGGGAGGGCTTCAGCCTCTTGCTCCCTTAGTCTCTCATTTGCCTTCTTCAGCGAGAAGACGATCTCGCAAAAGAAGGCAACTGCCCTGCACTTCACTGGAGAGCATTACCCTAATTATGATCTCTAGTGAAAAATCTCCTCTAACTAGCGACAATAAGATATGCCACTGGGGTGCCCACGCCGGACATTCCGCCAGAGTATGGAGCGCCATATCTACAGAAGCTCCACACTCATGACAGGCGGGCGTTTCCTCACGGCCAACGACCTGGTGCAAGTACTTGTCGAAGCAACCATGACCGGTCAGCACCTGCACCAGACGGTAGGAAAGAGATCCGTGCCCCCTGGTGGTACTTGTTATACCTATGTATACCAGTGTTTTAGAGCTTTTGATTTATTCTTAGATATTTATAACTAGGTAAATCAAAATTATGGATAGGAATTATAGACAAACGAATTTGTTAACACCAACTAGTGTAATATGCAAATAAAGGCTTTGTATAGTTTAGTTTATATGTGTGTTGTTACCAAAACACTCGTACCGTTGACTCGACAAGTTTAACGTAATCAAAGTGGTTTGAATGTTCAACAAACTGGGTGTTTCGGTTAACTCCACTTCAATACACACGAGACAACGATCTAAGCTTAGGATTTGTTAAAACCATAGATTATACCGAAGGTTTCCTGTCCCAATATAACATTGAATAAGTAAGTAAGTAGTAGCCCATTAACGTCCCACTGCTGGGCACAGGCCTCCAGGGAGCGAGGGTTTTTAGAGCATAGACCCACCACGCTGCTCCACTGCGGATTGGCAAGTTTATAGTACACAAGTGCACTCTCTATTCCTTCACTCTCATAGTCCGATGTGACGGGAATCCGACACGACCGGAGAGAGATCAGGCGCAGGACCGACGGCTTAACGTGCTCTCCGAGGCACGGGGGTGGATCACACCGCCAACTTCCCAACTTCGAAAATATTGAGAAAATCTTAATAGAAAACTCAATATTGATTTCTGAATTGGCCCGACCCGGGACTCGAACTCAGGACCTCATGTCTGTAGTCGAACATGCTAACCACTAGACCAATGAGGCAGTTTCATTGAATTTTGACATTTTGAGTTAACATTGAATATTTGGATCTATCCATATTTCACTAAAAGTCAAATCAAATCAATTTGATTTTACAGAAACGTATTCAAATTTACTTTAAATGATTAGTTTATTAGACCTTCTAAAATATTATGATCAGTGTCCTTGCTTTATTTATCTGTTTATAATCGATAATCTGCAAAAGGTAAGCCTAAAGCTTTATCTCACAGCTAATAATACTGGTTTCAGAAAAATCGTTGGTTATGCAGTACAATAAAAGAAAAATAATTAAAGAAATAATTTAAATTAAGTGCTATGACCTTATAACCTAATTATTAATTTTTTTTTTTTATCTTTATTCAAGTAGGCATATTACAGCACTTTTGAATCGTCAAATTATATATTTTTTCCACACTATGATTCTAATATACATCTGATGACGGTACTCAAGATCGGCTTAAAATCTAAAGTTACGAGGGTTCCTTCGCGCCCTGATCCGAGAAGAACCCACAACAAACTCAGTCGGGTATTTTTTTTTTCCATCATCATTACAATAACAAATTAGTTTACTATATTTTAATTAAAATTAGAGCAATTTGTTCACTCCCAAGCGTTTCTATCGTCTAGGTAATCTTGCAACTTATAATACGATTTTTCTATCAACTTTCTTTTAACAAAGACTTTGAATTTATTAATTGACATCTTTAGAACGTCTTGTGGGAGTTTATTATAGAAACGTATACAGTTACCCTTAAATGAGTTGTTAATCTTATGCAGCCTACTAGAATTTATAACAAGTTTGTTTTGGTTTCGTAAGTTATATGATGTACATTCACTCTTTTTATTAAAAGAGTCAATGTTTTTATGTACATACAACAAGTTTTCTAATATATATACGCAGTGAACTGTCATTATGTTAACTGCCTTGAATTTGTTTCTTAGCGAATTTTATAGATAGAATACTCTTTATTATACATCATAGATATGAAACAGCTGACACAAGAAACAAACCTAAAAGAATAGGCGACCTTATCGCTTATATTAGCGATTTCTACCAGGCAACCTTAGGGTTAGAGAATGATGTGAGGTAAAAAGGATCTATTAGTTTTATTCAAAGCAATTCCAAGAGATAATAAAACACAAGAAATTAAAAGTGCATGCATGAAGGTAGTAGTCCTATAAATCGAATTAAACGTCTTCGAAACCTTCAAATGAATGAGTAGGTCTGTGTCCAGTAGTAGCAAGTTATTGAGGTTTACCATAAATATAAATAATGTTTTGTTGCAGGTCTGCTGATGATGAGAAGCAGTATTTGATGGCGCGGTGACGCAGCATGCGCCGCGCGCACCTCGCCGCACTCTTGCGGCTGCTCATTGTGGCAGGTGAGCTTACTTAAATACATAGCATCACGTCTCATTCCCACAGAGGTAGGCAGAGACCACGTTCTTTTACTTCCTACGATCCTTGCATATCTTCGCTTCTTTCATTTTCATTAAACCTTTCATACAAGTTCATCAGTTTAGAGTACTCTTGACCTGGCCCTTATTTAAAATGTCCTGGATTTTAACGCTGGGAAATCCTCGTGGATACCTGGAATACTCGGAAAGATGTTCTAGGTTATGCCGGAATCATACCGGCTAAAATCCAGCGGTAGTCGGAGACGGAGTCACGAGAACGCGACTGACAGACATTAGCAACCCCGCCAGCGATGTGCCTGCTTAGTCCCAACTCGGTCAATGACCAAAACTTACTCTGAAAGTGGATTGCCTGAAGCACCTGGCAAGCTACCAACCACCTCGCGGGACCTCTCTTTGTTGGGCAACGGACCCCGGCCTTCGCCTGGTCACGTTCGCCTCTCTCAACCGTTTCGCCATCTTCTTCCACGTCATAACGTCCCCGCAGAAGGAGAGCGTAGCACACCATGCTTTCTCGCTGCGCACCATCATTCTAATGACGGTGGGGAGCGACAGATCCGCACCAATAACCGCCACGAGCCACTCCGCAGTCAACCAACGTTCACCTTGGTCTTCCCCTTCCAACTTTCCAACCTTCCAACTTTGAATCTTGACTCAGAAATCCTTTTTGTCAGTCTCCTTTCATTCATTCTCCTTACATGCCCAAACCATCTAAGCATACCTGTCTAAATTTTGGTCGCTACATCTTTAATACCACATCGTTCTATTTATTTATATATATGTCTTGGGATTTAAATGTTCATGAAAGACTACCAAATGTTATGATACAAAGGCTCTGGTACAAGATCATGTTGCGCTAAACTTTGAGATAGTGAAAAAAGTCAGTCTTGTATTTATAGGCTCATATCTTAAAAATGAAAACTTACCTCAAGGGTTTTCATTGTTATTCACATCACTTATGTAATCAAAAACACAAATAATCACAAATTAACACTCACACTTTATAAAATACTACAAAAAAACTTAACGAACTTCAACGCGACAAACGCACCGTTAGTATCGGTTTCATTGTTACCATTTATTTTTTGTTTTTTCTATATTCTGGTGTTATCTCTACGCATATTTTGTTACGACAGTTACCGAGAAGCGAAAAATATAATACACACAATGACTTAAAAAGAAAGAGATGCTTATATTTTTGATTGCCCTAGTTGAGACAGAACTATCGTGTCACGTCAATTAGTAGTTGACAGGGTTATAATAGCGATCTCTAACAACTCCTATCGTGTAATGTACCCGTGTATATATTTTAAATAAATGAATGAATGACTATCAATTAAATTGAGCCCTCCCAAGTTCAGTGAAAGTGCAAAAAACTTTGCGAATCAGTTATCGTTAATGGAGTGTGAAACAGCCCGCGGAGATTAATGACTGCGGGGCCATTTATGGTAAAAAGTATATAATATCTAAAATCATTGACTTATATATTATATACTTATTAGATGTGGCTTAGACAATGACAGGGAAAGACTTTCAGTATGTATTAAGTTTGTCAGCATTTAAAAGTGTTTGTTTGTTTTTTACTGTCGTCGTCGTCGTCGCTTCAACCGCTTATGTCCAGCAGTGGACGTCCATCCACTGCTGGACATAGGTCTCACGAAATGATGCCCACAAGACCCGACTGGCTCCAGCGCCTACCGGCGATCCTCCTTATATCGTAGGTCCATCTTGTGGGGGGTCTTCCTACACTGCGTCGTCCGGTGCGGGGTCACCATTCCAGCACCTTCCGGCCCCAACGTCCATCGGTTCTTCGGACTATGTGCCCCGCCCATTGCCACTTCAGGTTCGCGATTCGTAGGGCTATGTCGGTGACTTTGGTTCTGCTACGGATCTCCTCATTTCTGATTTGATCGCGTAGAGAAACTCCGAGCATAGCCCTCTCCTTCGCACGCTGAGTGACTGTGAGCTTCCGAATGAGGCCCATAGTCAGCGACCACGTTTCCGATCCGTAGATAGGCACTGGCAACACGCACTGTCCGAAGACTTTAGTCTTCAGGCACTGAGGGATATTGGACGAAAACGTCTTCCGGAGTTTCCCGAACGCTGCCCAACCGAGTTGGATTCGGCGGTTGACCTCTTTCTCGAAATTGGACTTACCTAGCTGGACTATGTGTCCCAGGTATGTATACTCGTCAACAATTTCGAGTGTAGAGTTCTCAACGATGACTGGGTGGAGCGGAACATGGATATTGGACATAACTTTCGTCTTATCCATGTTCATTTTTAGGCCCACCTGTCGAGAAGCTCTGCTGAGGTCATCGAGCATTGCATTGATATCTTCCAGAGTCTCTGCCATAATGACCAC
>JACTOM010000934.1:12087051-12154312 GCA_015832385.1 Elymnias hypermnestra
TTTTTTTTTTCGCTGGGAAATGCATTTACGCACCCCGCCCGTGAGACAGACGGGAGTGTGGGACTCGCCGGTAGTACCAGAATACCCACTAAAACCCAGCGGAGCCCTCGTCATTCGAGAATGGATGGACCAGAGGTTCGTTGTGGCATTCCACTCTGGCCCCTCCGAATGAAGCCGGCTCAAAAGTGCACTACAGGGGGAGGAGTTGGATAAACCTCCGTCTCCTGTTTCCTATTCCCCTCCGTCCGGGGTACTGTGCTTCAGCTGCATTCATCCTCTCTCTTTGCCGTGCCTCCTTTAGCGAAATGACAGTTTCGCAGAAGGTGGCAACAGCATTCCAGCCCCGCTCGTTGACTAGCATTGCATCTATAATACTTGCCAGCGACAGGTCTGCACCGATCTGCGACGTCAGAAGATGACGCTGAGGTCCCCAAGCAGGACATTCGGCCACCGTGTGGTGCGCTGTGTCCACAGGATCACCACACTCGTGGCAGATGGCCGACGGCTCACAGCCAACGATTTGGTGCAGGTATTTTCCAATGCAGCCGTGACCGGTTAGCACCTGCACCAAACGGTAGGAAAGCACTCCGTGTCTTCTACCCAGCCATTGCTCCAAGTGAGGGCGGAGTGCCGCAATTATGGCCCCACCGGCTGCTGGGGACCCGAGGTCCTGTTTCCATGCTTCGATCAGGGCTCTGTCGGCAATGATCTTGACCCTCCTAACGTCGTCGGCATTAGGTATTTCCCCTCTGGCCCTCGCAGCTACTCTGCACTGGTAAGAAGCTGCGAGAACTTCCACTTTCAACTCCCAAGGGGGATCGCCCGCCAGCAGGGTTGCTGCCGTCCACGATACTGTACGGTACCCTCGTATTGCTCTAATCGCTATTACTCTTTGGGCCCGCCGCAAGACTCTATCTTTCACTGAAAACTGCAATAAAATGCACTTAATAGTTTAAAAGTTTTACGGGAATAGACATCGGGGTCTTTTTATATATTACGTATAGATTTCATGGAAAGCTAAATAGTATAATATTTATCTCTATACTTTATACAATTATAAAGTAGCCGTATCTGTGGGAATAAGAGGCGTGGCAATATATAATAGGCTTATATTTTTTAGTGCACTTTCTAAGGAAAAAACTGGCAAGGTTTGATATTTGCTTTGGCTTCTTTAAGGGCAAAAATAAGCTTTGATATGTATTTTTTCGTTTCTTATTTCCAGTATATTTATAAATCGTGGAAATTTATTAGCCAGCACCTCATCCATCTAAGGTTTTCGCGGGTATTAAGTAAAATCTCGCATTGCGACTTACTAACGATGTTTTACAGTATACTGTATATTTTTTATCGTGCAATATATAGAGTGCCTTTGTTTAAACTATTTTTACGTAGTCTCAATATGATAAAAGTGTCAATATGCAATGCATATATCCATCCTTGTCAATCTAACTCGTACAAAAAATCATCTGAGTCAATCTAACTGTTACAAAAATCCATCTAAGTCAATTGAACTGTTACAAAAATCCATCTTAGTCAATTGAACTGTTACAAAAATCTATCTTAGTCAATTGAACTGTTACAAAAATCTATCTTAGTCAATTGAACTGTTACAAAAATTCATTCTTGTAAATATAATTCATACATAATTCTTTTGAGTCAATCTAACTCAGCGGTCGGGGAAAATTTCTAATTATTACCTCAAAATATTTTTCTGTAAGTTAATAATACCCCATGGCGACGAGCAAATAAAACAAAATCACCTCTTTTTAGCATCTTTCATATTATAGCAGTCATGATAATTTTGAAAAGAAAACATTTACTAAAAATTGTATTTAAACATCATTTATTCAATTTATCTACGTAATAAAACTCACAAAAGTTTCATTTTTACCCCATTTGGGGTAATTTACTCCGGTTTTCCGACTGCTAACTGTTGTAAAAATCCATCCTTTTCAATCTATCTGATACAAAAAATTATCTTAGTCAATCTAGCAGTTGCAAAAATCCATCTTTATCAATCTAACTCATACAAAAATTTATCTTAGTCAATCTAACAGTTGCATAAATCCATCTTTGTCAATCTAACTCATACACAAGTTCATCCTAGTTAATCTAACTCATACAAAAATCCACCTTAGTCGACCTAACAGTCGCAAAAATCTATCCTAGCCAATCTAACTGTTTCAAAATATCATCCTTGTCAATGTAACTGATGCGAAGTCCATCATACTCAATCTAACAATTGAATAAATCCACTTTATTTTTAAAGATTAATGTTTCTTTTCATTATCTTAATCGATCATTTGAAGATGTACGAAGGTTTTAATGCTGGCATTAGTATAAAAATGTCTTATTTTATTAAAACGAATCGTTCAGAATATCCTGAGACGTCATTTACTTAAGTGAATTCAAAGAATTACGAACACGTAAAGTCCTCCTAAGATTTGCTGCTAAACCGCGACAATTTTAGCGGTTTATTTCGAAAGCACACTTTCTCGTCGGTAATGGGATTTGTCAATGCAATACCTTTTATAGAATAAATCCAAAGCACTTTAGAAAAAAATAACTGTATCCTTACATATTATAAAACGAAGTACTCCGATGACTCTGTCTGTCTTTCTCAATTAAACTCAAATAGACAAAGTGTCTCTTTAGGCAGGTTTAAGTATATGTCGAAGAATAAGAGAGAAGGAGCTTAATGCATAGGGACGTAGGGTTCTCCGCCGTTATCGTCATTAATGGCATCCATAATTCAATTTCCATACTGTGGACGTTGGTGGGTAATGTTGGTGCAATCAAACACTTTAATAAACTCAGATTATAATGTCTAATCATTTAATGTTCCCGATACCATTTTACATAAACTCATCAATAATAATAGCTACGAACGCGACAGTGTCAATAGTCGACCGCTCTGACGGACCGTCACCCGAGAACTACCGAAAGCGCGCGCCGATAGACAGATGGTCAGCGTTCCACAGACTATTGCACTCCGTCATATATAATTAGTTTAGGTTTTCTGTAATTTCGATCTAACATAACCTTAAAAGCCTAACAGTCATATAAACTAGTCTAGTCTTAATAAACTGTTTGATGCTTTAGCTATCCAGTGGTGTAATTGAATTCGGGATAGGGGTGATAGTTATGTAGCTACAACATCATACTCTATCCCCTGATTTTGTTGTCATTTGCTCTTTTGAATTGCCGCAGGTTGAAAGGTTTCAGTAAAGCGGGTTGTTTAATTAAGGATTTGTTCGCAGGCGGCGCCAGCTTTGTCAACCCACACACAAACGAAGATCGTACAGACCTCGACCAAGTATGGCTGGAGATCCCCACAACTCTTGTAGCTTTGGGGGGAGATGTGCACGTTTATATTCGGGGTGTCACCCGCAGCGGTGCTTTGCGTGTACGCCTCGCGCGAGAAGACGACGACGGGAGAACTCTGCTAGCAACCATGCCTCTCGCCCTAGACTCAGAAAGCCGCATGACCCTCCCATGTGGCTACTTCTCTAGAGGAGGCATATACTACATAGATATCATAGCAGATAAAGAGACATTCCTCGATTACGATAACATAACTGTTAATAGTGTTAAAGTTAAGAGAGATTTAAGCGCCGGTGGTGTGATAGAGACTGGTGAAAGTGTGGTGAAAACATGGAAGTTTGACGTTATGTGGCCAACAGCCAATTTAGATGTCACCCCGGAACAGATTCAGACGTATCCAGAGAGGCAGGTGACGGCAATATTGGAGTTTCCGAAGGTGGTTTGCACTCCATTGGAGTCGAGTGCTGATTTTTGGTTGGAATTGCTGTATTGTGGACATTCTAGTGGTGGTGCTGTATTGTGTGACGGGAAAAATAGCAGCTCACATGCGCATGTGTTGTATTCAGAACAGGTACTTTCATATTCCCTTACAGTCCATATAGTACTAATTTTCTAAATTGCCTGATGGAAGGCTTCGCTCGTGTTTGGTTACCATCCTACTTTTCAAGCTACACGTGCTGTAGAACCAAAAATATGCATTTCGGTGCTTATAGAAGCCATAAAGAGGCAAATTTTGAAACTGTATTATCACTTACATATTTTAGAGAAGCGCTAACCTTTCAATAATACAAGTCTTCTATACTATGATGAGTAAAGGTTTCTATTGTCGTGATTAAATGATTGAATTCTCCTAGATGCACGGGTTCCCAGGCCGGCGTACTATGACGCTGCGGTGCGAGTTATTTGGCCAAGCAGGAGATTACGCTCTCACTCTACGGCCAGCTGCATCTGCTGGTCCTCAGGATCTAGCAGTCGCTTTTATTAAGGTGAGACATAAACCAGCTAATTAGCGCAACTCCCTCTGTACCTTACGAGAGAAAAAGAGAAAGAATAAATCTTGTTAACAAAAAAGGATACAGAGAGCCAATCTTAAAAGATAGACATATACTTTCAAAGGCTTTTTTATAGCACTTTTAAAGGGGCACAATTTTGTTATACATGGTGTTTGAGAATTTTTAACCGTTTACGCAGCGCACGCAGCGGAAGCTGTCAAAACGACAAAAAACCTCGATTTTGAAGCATTCTTTATTGGTGCACCCCTATATGACCCGCTGTTACAATATTCTTGAATTTATATAGATATTTCATTGCTACATATTTTATGCATGTATATAATAGTAGATTAAGAGCGTTAAAGTATATTTATACGAAAGAGTTCTTCCCCTAACAAATACTTGACCTACTGTTTCAAAGTTATTGCATTAAAGAACCCATATGATCTACATACATGAATATGGCCGAGGTTTATTTACTGTAAACACGTGGGTTCGGCAAAAAGTTCGGCTGATGTACGTTTATTGAGATAAATGGACGTTTATGGTAGCTACATGTTAAACCCTTTGACCGAAACGTATTTTATATACTCGAGACCCCGCCTGGCTTCACACGGTTTCTATAACATATTATGCCTATAAATTAAGGTAAGTAGCAGTAGCAGTAGCCCATTAACGTCCCATTAACGTGTGCTGAGCATAGTCCTCTTCACTCATAAGAGAGTGTGATATTAAAGCACGAGTGTACTCTCTTTTCCTTCTCTCTCGTAATCGATTTATATTGCTAGAAAACTTGTTTTTTTTTACAGATATTTAAGTAAAATGTGTATCTAAAATCTCTCATTTACTATGAAAAGGAGGCGCAGCTTCAACTTAATTGTGTAATAAAGATACTGGCCTTCAAGCATGCACATTCATAAAGACACACACGCATGCACGTAGGCACATACGCAGCACGCACGTAGACATGCACGCAGGCACGTACGCACGCATGTAGTCACGCACGCACGTAGGCATATGCATGCAGACAATTTTTCCTCCTCCTGGGTTCTTCTCAACTTTAGTTGAGGGTTGCGGGCCTCGAGGCAGTGCCCCCTTACCAGGGTATCTTCCTCAGACATCAATAGCAGGTGCATCCAAGTCAATTAATTCAATGGTCAAGTCCGGGTATTGCCACTGATATTGGGTCGTCTTCGACGTCATCATCTCCTATATCAGGAGGCGGTGACAGCAGAAGCTCACGAGGCAGGGGACGCCCAGTGTTTGCTGCTCTTGGGTGCTGGCTGGCAATGCCGTGGAGGTGTATGTGTGGGGAGTCTGCGTGGCAGAACATACTCCTCGCCGAGTTCCGGCCTAACACCTCCACGGTGGGCGTCCTAGTGTCACGGTGGATGACGTCATTTCTGATGTACCTTGGAGCTCCTACTATCATACGTAGGCACTTGTTCTGCTGGATCTGCAGCCTACTCCTCTAGTATCCTGATTAGAAAGAGTACCAGGCAGGAGTCGCACACGTCAGTCTGGAGCGGACGTAGGCTCCGTAGACCATCAGTTTGGTTTTTTTTGTTTAGTTCTTTACTTTTGTTGCGGAAGAGAGGGCGCTTATACCACAAAATATATCCTTAAAAGAAGGCTCCAGCCTTTTATATGTTAACATAATGTAGATGATGAAATAAACTACTTTTATTTTAGAAACCTGGTCGGATCGCTAGTATTTTATATAAAGTATCTTAATAAGTTGTCTGAAAAATACAGTCCGCTATGATAAAGTGTTAATGGCCGGCTCTATAATGAGTGCAGTTGGGAGCACTTCAACCGTATAGATAGCCTCTTTCAAAGAAAAAGCTATATATATAATGCTCCAGAGCGAGTGGGGGATGAGGAGTTGTGAAAGGTTTAATTTTGTTAGCTTCATGTGAAAGTAGTTTTTGCTTTAAAAATGTCTTTCGTCCAATTTTTTATTTGGAAATTCCGACTTCTGTTTAATATTGCTGTTAGTCTGCATAGGATGAAGCGGGTTTAAATGATTTTACGAACGAATTGCCCTAATTTGAATTAAAAATAGTAAACTAATATGATATTGTTGTAATGATGATGGTAACAAAAAACTAATACCCGACTGCCTCATTGGTCTAGTGGTTAGCATGTTCGACTACAGACATGAGGTCCTGGGTTCGAGTCCCGGATCGGGCCAGTGCGAAATCGAGATTGAGTTTTCTATTAAGATCTTCTCAATATTTGCCCGAAGTTGGGAAGTTGGTGGTGTAATTCACCCCCGTGCCTCGGAGAGCACGTTAAGCCGTCGGTCCTGCGCCTGATCTCTCTCTCCGGTCGTGTCGGATTGCCGTCATGTCGGACTATGAGAGTGAAGGAATAGAGAGTACACTTGTGTACTATGCCTGCCTCAGCAGTGGGACGTTAATGGGCTGCTACTTACCTTACCTTTTTTAATAACCGACTGAGTTTGTTGTGGGCTCTTCTCGGATCAGGGCGCGTAGATCATCATCAGACGTATATAAGAATCAGAGTGTGGAATATACATATATATATTGATTGATTTAAAAAGATAAAAATAGACATTACACCTGAAGACCACTTCTCCACCTATGAGGATTTATAGATTCATAGGCTAATTTTGGAAGATGAGTCAAGAATGGAGTTGTACCTACGCAAAATTTTGAAAATAAACGCGACTTAAAAGATAAAAATTGTAGGTTGCGGGACAGATATTCTTTCTGTATTTTATGCTAAAGCTGGTGCTATGAAAGTTTATGAGGTGGAAGTGATAGTTAAAAACAGTGCTTTGAAATTGTTCCTAGTGTCTCATAAAAATATATATGACAGAAGTTGACATTTGTATTGTTTTGTATTATTGCTAAAGAAATGGGATGACAATAATTCGTTAGAGGCACACACTGGGGGTGCTATTAAAGGAGCAGAGAGTGCGGGTTCGGGACGCATTCTTAGTAACCCGTGACTGTTGTCTTTGTGATAGCCAGTAAGGTAAGGTAAGTAGCAGCCCATTAACGTCCCACTGTTGGGCACAGGCCTCCTCACTCGCATGAGAGAGGGTTTTTAGAGCATAGACCCACCACGCTGCTCCAATGCGAATTGGCAGGTATAGTACACAAGTGCACTCTCTATTCCTTCACTCTCAACGTCCGATATGACGGGAATCCGACACGACCGGAGAGAGATCAGGCGCAGGACCGACGGCTTAACGTGCTCTCCAAGGCACGGGGGTGGATCACACCACCAACTTCCCAACTTCGGGCAAATATTGAGAAAATCTTAATAGAAAACTCAATATTGATATGTGAATAGGCCCGACCCGGGACTGGAACCCAGGACTTTATGTCTGTAGTCGAACANAGACCAATGAGACAGTTGATAGCCAGTACTGCTATAATAAATTCACCTGACTTCTGTCCTTGTCATATAGGCAAACTCATTATTATTTATTAATTGTATTGTGTAGATAATTACTGTCATATTCTAGTTCAATTTATATATCCTTAGGTCATTCTGAATAGGCCCTTTACTATTTAATATATATGTCGGAGAATAAGTGAGACGGAGAGCATAAGGCACAGGGGAGTAGGGTTCGCTAATGAGCTACAGGAGTTTGTAAATATTATGAATAAAGCTTTGAAAGAGAAAGGAATGAAAGTGAATGTAAACAAAACGAATGTTATGGTTTTTGAAAAAGATGAATCTATGATGACTGGCAATATTTTGATAGACGGGGAACAAGTGGAAGAGGTGAAAGAATTTGTATAATTGGGATCTAAATTTACAAAAGATGGAACATGTGAAAGTGATATTAAAAGGAGAGTAAATGCAGGGAATATGGTAAATGGTGCTCTGCACGCCTTTATGAATAGCCAGACGGTGTATCAAAGTGCTAGACCGGCTGTGCATGCTGGAGTGTTGGTGCCAACACTTATGTATGGTAGTGAAAGTTGGGTGTGGCAGAAGAATCACATAAGTAAAATAAATGCTATAGAGATGAGAGCGTTGAGAAGTATGTGTGGATTAAAACAGAGTGACAGAGTAAGAAATACTGTGATAAGAGAATGTTGTGGTATCAAAGAAGATGTAGTGACTAAAATCGAGAAAGGCTTGTTTAGATGGTTTGGGCATGTAGAGAGAATGAATGAAAGGAGACTGACAAAAAGGATTTATGATTCAAGAATGAATGCGAAAGTTCGAAGGGGAAGACCAAGGCGAACGTTCATGGACCAAATCTAGGACATTTTAATATTTAAATAAGGGCCAGGTCAAGAGTACTCTAAACCGACGAACTTGTATGAAAGGTTTAATGAGAATGAAAGAAGCGAAGGAGATATGCAAGGATCGTGGCAAGTGAAAGGACGTGGTCTCTGCCTACCCCGCAGGGAATGAGGCGTGATGCTATGTATGGGTATGTATGTATTATTGAATATGCTTCAACTATCAGGAATCTTCCTCTCTCTGCGTCTAATAGATGTATTTTGTGAGATCAAACATTTTTATTTAAACTCTTGAGTTTTAAAATCGACTCCCCTTATCTTCTTTCGAAAATTAATTTCATCATTTCTCGAATTAATTCTCACTGTAGGACTAATATGTTTCATATTTCACATTTTAAAACAAGATATTCAGAGAATACATTCATAAGAAGGAGTTATAAACAGTAAAACATGTTATTTTCTGAATTTGATTCATTTCATCTCTCTCTCACAAAATTCAAATTCAATCTTAATGACATTACTACTTCATAAAGATTAATATTTTCAACTTTTTGAAGTAGATTAGATAGTTTTTTTTTTGCTTTGCCTGCACTCACTTTTTACTGTAATTATAAAGAAATTGTATCTTGGGAAACTGTTTTGCTGTTGTTGTTGTAAACTGTAACGTATTATTATATATTTTGTTAATTTTCTTCTTCTGCTTTAATTTATGGCTTTTATTGGTGCCAATCGGGCCCAATTATTTCGCCAACGACGTGTAGACAGGGAGAGACATATAGATTTTGGTTGGTATAATATGAATACTGCAATTAAATTTTCACTACTTAAAAATAGTCAGAATATTTACTACTATATTACAAAACTATATATGTTTGTTAATTTTCTTCTTCTTCTTCTTCTTCTTCTTAATTGGCTTTCAGGTGTAACAAGGCACACACAATTTCACCAGCGTCACGTTAATTCGAGGAGATTGTACGGTTTCTGTAATAAACCAAAATTTTGATAACCTACAAATAGTTGAAAACTTAGTCATTTACCACCACCATAAGAATATAGATATATAAATATACACAATTTTTTAAGTATTATGGACGACACAATAAAACACATGATAAACACAAGACATTCACAACTTAATATATATACATTGAATAAATTTACAAAGATATTTACAATAAGGACTATATACAAGGTATAACAAATACTCAACATTTAAAGGACAAAAAACAGTGGAAGGTATAATGTCATATATGGGATGGGTAATTTTGGGACAGTTGAACATTATATGGAAAACAGTGGCTTCGTCCAGGCCACATTCACAAATTGAATTGTCCCTGATCCGGAGTTTCGCTAGGTGAACAGGGGAACACAAGTGACCAAGACGCATTCGTGAAATAGTAGATGTTAGAGAGCGATTTGCATATCTATGAAGAAAAAACCAGGGTCGCCTTGGAATATTTGGCTGGATGGTTTGTTAATTTTTATATTTGACGGCGCATCCGTCAAAGTCAGACGTCAGGGTGACATTTAGCTGTCAAAAGTCGGCCTAGCGTTATTGTCGATGGTGAGGGCGGCCATCTTGACAGTATTGTTCGAGACGGCGCCCGCGCACCACGCTTCTGACGAATAGCTATGCATCTGAGTGATAGTGAAATCTAGTTTTTTTAATTAAGTTGGTGTCGTGTTAAATTAGACTGTACATTGTTCATTGAACGGTGTATTTCGATTATTAAACCCTGTGCTGATTAAACAACTGTGATTGTAATAAGGACTTGTGATTTTCCTGCTCACACCCACCTGCTTTCCTACCCACGCAAGATGAGTTCTGATGAAGGCCTTCCTGCTTCATGTGTTATATGTACTGTTTGTTTCCAAAATAAAGATTAAATAAATAAATTCCTTCCCTTATAATATATGTTTCCGGCCTCTCTAATCCGACTAATATTATACATTTATAAATTAAGACATCTTATCCTCAATAATAAAGTAAAGGTTAGGGGTGCCCAGGTTTCGAACTCGTGACATCTCTAAACGAGAATCTACGAGTTTCAACACTAGGCTATCTTAACTAATATTAACATTGATTAATATGTGTTTAATGATTGATTGATTAATGATGTTAAAAAAAGCTTAGTAATGGCTCTAATTCGAAATAATTCTAAATAAAATTAAAATTTTCTTTAAACGATGATAGTAAATGAGTTTTCAGAACAGGGTGTAAATGAAACATACTGTTAAAACCTACTTGAATAAATTTGTTTTGTGTTTTCTAACAGGCGGATTGGTCGGAGCAGTTTGTATTGAATGTACATGGAGGGTCTGTATTTCCCTGTGGAGATGGTGTCCGGGTGCTGTTCCAGTATCCTGAGTGTGTCCTGGAGGGGGCTGACAGGGTGCGAGTATTTGGAAGAGACTCTGACAAGCTGAGATACGTCGCCGAGAGAAGAGTACGGAGGTAATCCTTATAATAGTTTGGCATCTCTTGTTTGTAATAGCGAAAAATCAAACAGATATCGATTATGCCAGAAAGCACTGTTCGACTGCAGTTTAGCTTTAGGTGAGAGATGACACAGCTTTTTTTCCGCTGGAAAATGCTTTGCTTGCTTATGTACCCTCACCACGAGGCAGGGTGTGTGGAACTCGCCGGAAAGGCCAAAATACCCACTAAAACCCAGCGACACCGTCCTCCCCTTGAATTAGGAATGCCAAAGGCTCCAAGAGACGATATAGCCTAAGATGTTAAACGTAGGATGATTCTCGTAATGAGGTAATTTAACTCTTGTTGTTTCTAAACAGCAAGTCAAGTCATGTTTTTGCTGGTAAAGTTATGTAATCAAGATGTTCTCAGTTGCTAACTCGTTATAGACCTGGCATAAACCAGGTATTTCCTGGTCCACGAGGTCAAAAAGAACTAGCATGATATTTGGAAGCCTTTTCCGTTGTTTTTAGGGATAGAGCATTTAATGGCCTTGCTGGCACAATAGTGCTAGTACTTCCTTCACTAGTAGAGGTTCTGGGTTTAATTTACTGCAAAAATTGTAATTTTTTAATTGGTCTGGGTCTGGACTGGTAAGATGGAGACCTCGACCGTGGTTAATTAAGATCTTACCTGTAAACACGTAATACCAAAAAAATGATTGCGTTTAAACTATTAAATTCTCTTACCAAGTTTCTGGTAAGCATCCATCAGGCGAAATCACAATCAAACGCTAGTTTACAATAAAAAAGGTTTGCATGAATCAGTGCGTACATGTGGTAGAAGTCAAACTTCCTTGGCCTATATTGTGTGAAATGATTTAATATGATTTTATTTTAAACTCTTATCTATAGATATTTTGTCTTAATGTATTCTGTGTAAATTGTGACTGAGTGAAGACCCACCTGACACAGATACTGAGGTATATGTACCTCAAATTGTAACGCGACAGTACCATAAGAAGCTTCATTAGACAAATATGCTCATTTGTCAGATGGTTAGATGCTTACATGGTTTGAGCACGAAGATGGAATGCCTGAAAGGAGACTCACAAAATGGATTTATGAGTCAAGAGTGAATGAGCAAATCGGAAGGGGAAGACCAAGGCGAACTCTCCTGGACCAAATCCAGGACATTTTAAATAAGGACAAAAGTAGAAAGGTCTAATGATGATGAAATAAGCGAAGGAGATATGCAAGGATCGTGACAAGTGGAAGGTCGTGGTCTCTGCCTACCTCTATGGGAATGAGGCGTGATGCTATGTCGTTTGGTTTACATGATAAAACATAGTGTAATATTTCTATAGAGGTCAACACACAGCCTCTTTCGACTGCCGTCTGTTCAGCGAGCGTTATCCTGAATACTGCTTCGTTTACGTCTCCCAAGCAGTGACTGGTGCAGTGGCTGATGTAAGGATGGACTGCCTCCCGACACTGCCTCTATCAGGTGGGTAATTTTAAATCCTCCACATTCCTCTAATGTAGATTGGCGGGCTAGCATTTAAAATTTGTTGATCACTAACCAGTGAATTGTATTTAGACTATTTTTTCATTCCGTAAACATTTATGAGAATCTGCGAAATGATTTGGTCTTCTATCCAATTATTATTGTAAGTTTGATTTAAAACGGTTAATTACACGAATATAGTTTTCAGATTTTCCCCTGTTTGTAGAAGACTGTGTTACTTACCAAATTTAGTAGTTCAAGGCCAACGGAAAATACCCAATAAATTATAATTCCTACTATAGTATTGAAATTAACGGCCGTTTCTTTTTTTACGTTACTTTCAAAGCCTCATTTTTACAGCATATAAGAACGATAGAATCTGATTCTAATTTGTAATTGATACCTTCACGCTTTCTCAAGCTAGAAACAGATAGATAAACAGTCGGATGGATGAATAACAATGTGATTCTACAGGGGTACCATTTAATCGGTTTATGGATGTTAATTTTACATGATAACGTCATGTTGTAATAAACAACGATCAGGCAATGGAGTTGAAAAGAGACCAATGCTTCACAAGCCGAATGTTTAGGCTGATCACGCCTCCCTATCGCTCGTTCCAGGGTCTAAACCGCACGCTCGCTCAGGTGGAACTTGATAATGAGACATTCTTTTATGTGCATGCAGTCAGTAACCTTTGATTTACGTAATACAATACGTTATCATGTCAAAATTGTATGTAGACGGTGGTGCTGGTGGGTGGGGGGAATGGTCAGCATGGTCCGCATGTCCTGCCCCTGCTCATTGCTCGACTCGTACACGCAGCCGACATCGCTTCTGCGACTCCCCACCACCAGCGTACGGAGCTAGGTTCTGTGATGTAAGTATATTGATATATTCAAAAATATTATCATATACTTAGCGAATATTGGCCACGAGATTAGCCATATCCACCGAAAATATGAAACTGCCAGTTGTTACTAATATTTTAATCCTTGAGCTCCCCTAATAGTAAATTAAGGTACAGTCTAAGATGTTTTCTAACAAGCATCGTATCGAAACCAATGTTTTTTAGCGGTAAAGCTTTGCTGCTAGAGATAACTAGATTAAAGATAAAAATTAGAAAACGCAATTTCCTAAATTTGCCCAGCTCAATATCTAAACCGGAAACTTTGCTATCGTAGCACTATTGCTATTAAATAATATATTAATCTTGTTTAAGAAGCATTAAATTAAAGTATTTCACAAATTACATCCACAGTGTGTTATACTCGTACATATTACAGATTTCGTTTATCTATGGTAACTTTGTTGTAGCTTCTGTTGTCAAGATACACAGACAACGTATCCAAGCAACAGCTTAATCAATAAAACCCCGTCAATATTCGCGGTGATTTAAACAGCATTTCTTAAATTTTGTATTTATATATGAAGCATGCCTCCCAAAAAGTCGAAAAGCACAGTGCGTAAGGATGGCGCAGGGGCGATTACTGAGGTCGAAAAGACTTTCTTGGAATTACAAATAGCTGAATCTAATAGGAAGATTGCAAGACTTCGGACAGCTGTTGATGAATACGAGCAAAGGAATGAAGAATTACAGAAAGCTTATGATAAGCTGGATGAAGATAGGGCAGACATTATTGCATATTTAAAAAAAACTTTGAACTTGAAAAATGAAGAAAACAATGAGTTAAAAGAAAAAGTCAAAGGCTTAGAGGAAACCAGGGAAATAGAAACAGCACAATTTAAGGAAACTGTTGCAGAATTAGAGAGAAATTTCACTATAATGAAAGATCAATTAACATCGGAAAATAAATTACTAGCAGGTAAACTTAACACATTAGAAGAATTTCGAGCGATAAGGGACGATTTAATGAGAAAATTTGACAAACAAGAACAAGCCTTTAAAGATCAAGAAATGAAATATAAAAGAATTATCTATGATGCTGAAAAGAAGTTTGTCATTGGTAAAGATAAGCTAAAAAAAGAAATGGAAGGTCGGCTGTTACAACTAGCTCAAGATTTTCAAGATGCAACTGAACTGCGTATAGCAGCTTCAACGCATAGAGTCATTAGAGAAAATATTGCTATCAATAATGAATTAGATAGCATTTTGGCAACGCAAGCTAAGTTAGCTGATCAAAATGAAAAGTATAAAGAAAGTGAAAGAGGAGCTCGAATTGCCATGGAGTTGGCAGAAGAAGAGAGAGATAAAGCTATTTCTAAAAATGTAGTACAAGTCAAGGTTATTGACCAACTTACTGCAGCATTTCAAAATGTTAAGAAAGAAAAAGGATTATATGAAAAAAGAAATTATGACTTTGAAAATTTACAAGCTAAAATTCAAAAATTAGTTAAAGAAAATGACAACTTAACTTTACAAGTACGTATACTAGAACAAAATTTACATGCTCGGATGAGTGATCAAAATAAGGCTACTGTTGAAGCATCAAAAGTGGTCAAAGAGTGTTCAAAAATGAAGAGAATTTTAAGAGAAGCTGGTGTAGCCGTACAGGCGGCATTGAAACTTGATGATTGGGTTAGTAAAGATCCAACTAGAGATCTAATGGATAGACAAGCTTTGTTATCCCGTTTGCTTGACATAATAACCCAATATCGTGAGATACAACGTGCAGAGTCGAGTGATACATTGGCATCTCTTGGCAGAGTTTATGAAGAAGGTGACCTTGGATTTATACCAAAGCCTATGAAAAAAAAATCTATCGTATCACCCGCTATCTCTGTTGCTTCTAAAGAGTCCCTAAAGGCAGAAGAACGGGTCTCAGGAATTTCTATTTCCTCGTCATCACTTGGAAGTATTAAAACAATTCCAAGTGTTAAACTTGTGCCACCATCAACAGAACCGCAACTGGCTGCTAAAGAAAGTTTGGCCTCATTTGTAACGTCCACGAAATCGAGTGTTAGTTCGAGTGAAAGTGAGTTAGACGAGGTACCTGAGAGTGAAATGAGTATAGAACAAAAGTTGGAAGCGAGTAAGTTAGAGATTCAAAAATCTATTCTCAAAGATCTTCAATACTCACAAATGGCATTGCAATCACAAGCCAAGATGACTAGTGAGATGAGACATGGCTCTAAATCTGTTATCTTGGAAGAACCTGGTGAAGACTTAGAAGGCGAGCATAAGGAAACTGAAGATGCTGGAGTAGAAGGGGAACATCTAGAAGAGATAAAACCTCCGGATGATGAACAAGCAGCGATAAAAGAGGACGATCAAGCAGGTGAAGATGCGGAGAAACTGGAAGAACCTACTGAAGAACAATAAATATAGTTTTGTAATATATTCATAATTTAAATGTATACTTATATCCAGACAAATGTATTTTTGATATTCATAATAAATGTATGTTTTCTATATATAATATTCATATTACTTAAACGTTTAAAAAAAATAAGAAGTAAAAAACAAGCAAAATTACCACGTTTCTACTATATTAGCATCAAAAAAATTAAAATTAGATTTAGATTAATAAATTCTTACTTCTTATTTTTTCCCTTCTCACAGATTTAAACCACTAAATAAATTACAATATATTATCAAAAAAATACTGTTACTTTGTGGACAAAAAGTAAAAATTTACAAATGTTTTACATTAAAATTGTCCTCCTTTAGGGTCAAGCGGTAGAATTAGCTGCTTGTGAATGCACTGCCCGCCCCTGGGCTGCTGATTCTTCCATGGTGGTAGCAGAAATTGGATCCAGGTGCAGATGTGGTTGTGTTCTCCACCTAGCACCTGCGGCTAGACTTCTAGCAGGTTCTGCACGAGCATGTCCTGCCAGATCCTTTTGGCTGCTCCAGGTAACTTGTAACAATTAAAGCGTGATTAACTATAGGGCTTGTTTATGATAACCTATTGACAGCTTAGGATTGTTCTTGTTAAGTGTTGACTTGTTAAGTGTAAAACTGCTCCAGACAAATGCTGCTCGTAATGTTTGTAATTTCGATGTGCATAAATTTCTTAGGAAAGTACTGTGTCAGAAAGACTGCTTTCTAGAATATTATTTCCAATACCAGCTGGGATACCTTTTTTTGTTAAGGAAAGGTGCTTTCCTTCTTAATCAGAACCCTCATCGTACCTTACTGCATATTGAATTTATATAATAATTTCACTGCATTTTCGGACTTTGAATAATTAAATTTAGAGAAATTTAAGAACTCGTTAGTGAAGTGATACAAGTTTTGGAATATAATGGATGAACAGGTGAAATTGCGCTGTCCTAACATGCTCAATTCAATAGCATTTATGCAATATCTGGATCCTAGAATACAAGGTACTATCGACATTGTTCCACTAATTGAACGAACGTGAACAGTTTCCAACTATGCATGCACTCAAAATTGCTGACAAAGTTAGGGAGTGCGCGGTCAGGCGATTTGATGTGCCGTTAGTCGTTACAAAGCGTTCAATTTTGACTTCAGTTATTACAAACAACTTCGGTAACACATTATAGAAGTAACTTTGTTTTTCAACTTACTATTGTTTAAAAACAAGTATAATAATAACGATGGGGCATTTTTGGCGATTAAACCTCGCAATGGCAACTAAAATTCAGTGGAACCCTCTGCATCCATGACTGGGACCGAAGTATCACCTTTCGCATTCTCCCCTTATTGTTAATTACTTTTGCCTTTAATATTAATTATAATTCTGGGATGAGGCCCATAGTCAGCGCCCACGTTTCGGAGCTGTAGGTCATCTCTGGTAACACGCACTGTTCGAAGAGCTTTGTCTTCAGACACTGAGGGATATTGGACGGCGCAGTGTAGGGGGACCCCCCCACGAGGTGGACCGACGACATAAAGAGGGTCGCCGGTAGCCGCTGGAGCCAGGCGGTGTAAGGACGGGCCTTGTGGACATCATTACGTGAGACCTATGTCCAGTAGTGAAGGTCCATAGGTTGATTTCTGGGATATCGTTCCAGAAATATTAAAGGCGAAAGTAATTGTTACTGAGTCTAAGATAGAGCGGTATGGTAAGGGGCAACGCCGGGAGAAGGCGACCAAGAAAATTGTGGATGAAGTGTGTGAAAGAGGATATGTTTGTAAGAGGTGTAAATGTTGAAATGACAGCTGATAGAGTGTAGTGGGGAAAGGAAACATGTTGTGCCGACCCCATCTACTGGAACACGGGCAAGGAAATGATGTAGATGAGTCTAAGATAGAGAATCTTAAAGGAACGTACTTTGTTTGCTTTGAAGTTTTTGCTGGCTGGGTAGTAAATAGCCACCTACGACACTTTCCCTTAATCCCGTCTCAGACAGGTTAGAAAATGCAACTTCCCAAATTTGCCCTTCAGAGACCCGAACCCAGGACCTCCGCTAAAATAGTACTGTTATCATTACGCCAGAAAAACTTTCAAACTATCAGGAACATACTAAATGTCATTAAAAAAACGTTGTTTTAAATAAATCATTGCAGTTTTGGATAAAGGAAAAGACTTTAGGAAACTTCCAAATCATAGGAGCAATTAATAATAAGTTAGCTATGGGATAATCACATTAATGAAAATATATTTTACTCTAATATGGTAGGTTCTAAACTTGTAAATAATATAATAAGGAAGTTGAATTGGATTTACAAACTTCATTGTTGCATTAATTTCCTTTCGTCAGGTAATAACTTTGATACATTTATTTAAATTCTGGTACAAATTATGAAAATAATTTTGCTTTTTCTTCTAAGATTTTGTACAATTTGAATATTAACTTCAGAACCATGATTATTAAGAATTGTGTAATAAAAATGTTGATGAAAATTAATAAATTATCATGAAATTGTTGTACTGGTTCATTTTCTGTGTTAATTTTCTTTGTACATTATTTTAGAAACAGGTTACTCCTAACAGGAATTATTCTTCTTATATCGTTAAAAATGACTGTTCGATTTAAATTTCAGAAGTATTAGATATCGCAAAATACGCGACATTAGAGAATATCAAAGGAGTTTAGAAATGGTATAAAAGTTTGTTCGTATTTGGTTGAGTCACGTTAAATGAGTAGACAAATTCTTTTTAACGACACGCCCGTTCTTGGTTGGACATGTCCAAGAAAAATCTCTTGGACAAACCTGATTTTCGTGAGGATATAAATTTTTGCTTAATCACGATCACGTCGTTTGAATTTTTTCTTTCAAATGCAATGTTTAAATAGATGCTAGTCACATTACTCGAATCATTACAAATAAAGAAGAGAACTGAGATGAGTTAGCTGAATAGTAAACGAAGATGTTAAATAAATCTTATACACATGCAGTATAAAATAGAATAAATTGCAAAGTTTATGAGGCATTGGTTAATAAGCAGTGGTAAAAGCAACTCTTTCTGTTACATTTCAAGTTAAAGCTATTGTACTAATTTTAGTAAATAGAAGAAACATCGAAGAAGAGCAGAGGAATTTGTGTCGCAAAAAAATTGATTCTAATAGAATTAAATATAAAAATATACCACTGGTTGTCAATTTTCTTTCTAAAGATAAGGAACTGGATTAAGTCTATGATAACTAAGAGACAAGAGAAGATTGCTTATTTGTAAAAATCATAGATTATAGTCCTTCATTGTTTTGAAAATCCGGTCCAGCTGATTAGATTGAATAAGACATAAAAATTGACGAACAATTGGTTTAAGGAGGTAAAAACCCCCGATTATGATTTTGAAATCTTCTTAACTGCGAATTTATGGGAAGGCACTTATGTATATGAACGGACACAATATGCATAGATATCGCGAACTTCTTGAACTTCCAATAACTAAGCACAGAAGCGTTAAGAATTTATTGTCGCCAAACTAACGCTCCGCTTGGAAAATTTATGATTTCCGTTTTCCGCAAAATGATTGAATTTTCCAGGAAACTAAACATAACAAGTCAACGCGAGGCGTTCGTTATCGGCGGCAGATAGGATAGGGAAGTTGCGATGGCTCGCGATTGCGATACTACATTCAATTTAACTTGTATTGCTTTAAACTTAATGTTTCCACTTTGTTATTTATAATTCAATATGGTTAAAGAAGCTTTTGATTCTGAAAATTGGACAAGATTCCATTTATTTCTAACAATACTCAACCGTTATAATTTTAAAGTATCTGCTGATCAATTTATGTTTTTAACTTCTTGTTTCCATCATAATTTAAATTCAAGAAAAAGCTCTTGATTTAGTGATTTGAATAGGGTTCAAATATATTGCTAATAATGTTGAAACAATTTAATCAATATTAAAATCATCGTCGTCGCTTTGTCCAATGACAAATATATCAAAAGTTACTTATCTAAAAACAACAAAAGCGTAGATTTAATTTATTTTGACATTGAAAGTTGGACGAAATTAAATTTATTTGTAACTATACTGTTATGCAATAGTAACTATTTTACTTTTCCTAAGTGTGTCACTTCTACAAACAATAAGAATATTAAATTTATAATTCAAATCTTTTTATATCGCTCAAAATAGATAAGCAAGGTTTCGATTTAATCAGTTGGGCATGACTTCACTTTTAATCGATATTGAAACTTAATTATTTAACTTTTGCTAGATTAGTCATTTGGACTACAGACTTGGTTGGATGCAAATTATATTTATAAAACGTTTTTGCAAATATTGTAAATATAATAGAAGTTAAAAGGGCTGATAACGTTCATACTAGTTCTGCTTTTTTAGATAGGCCATTTTTTCAAATTATATTATATGTCATTTCAATTTATATTGTAACCTTGTCGACCCCCCTTCTTTAAATTTCTCTATCTAATGGAAGTTCTTCTACTGCATCAATTACATATATTATCGTTATCATACGTGGTATCATCGAGTAGACAAAATCTAACTAATGGATAGAATTTGAGCTTAATTTTATAAGGTAAATTAAAAATATGTATTCGTGAACTTTACTGTTTTATATATAAATAAGGATGTATTTTAACAGGCAGAAGAAGGACTAGCGGTGCGGTTGAGATTTGAGGCAGTAAAATTGCCGTGCACTGGTCAAGCTCTACGAGCTCGAGATGGTGATTCCCTCGGCTCTCCTTTACTGGCTTCTTGGGATGGACCTGATAGCTCTGCTGTGGTATGATGTTCATTAGTCATGCATCATCAGTCACTGCATTTCATAGCATTATAATTAAAGAACAAAATCTGGGAACCAATGATATAAAGAGCAACTTAAAGGAAAATGTTGGATTTTATATATTTCATACATTTGTATAATGCCTTTGGTTTTTACGCTCATTTGAAAGTTAAAGTATTGTCACTAAATGCAGATGGTTCAGTCATTTTTATTGTTGATTGTAATCCCAATAACCGATTGAGGGCAATTGACTGAAATCTGCACGAAATTTTACTGAACTCGATTATAATGATTTTCTAAATGTCAATACCAGGGTATACAATCTTAGTACTAGAAAATGAGCACAAGTATCCAAATTTACATACCACGCGTACAGATGGCACTGCCAAAAAAGTTTATGCATGCTGACACGAGATATTGCTTTCATGCAAAATATTAGAGATCAAAATAATTTAATTCTATCTATGTGAAGGACAAATGGCTGTATTTTTTTCACATGGTGTTTAGATTTGTGTGTTATTTTGTGTTAACATATCCTTTTCTTATTTCATCATATTAGTAACATTTTTAATATCTAAGCCCGTTGAGTTGTAAAGACTCTTTTGGGGACAGAGAATTTAGTTTAGGTACTATGTCGAATACGAATCGCTATTAATGAATAGAAGACAGTTTTTTTTATAAATAGCAGACTTTTACTACAGTTTTCTATAAAATTTACCTATTATACTTACCTACTACTACTTCTTGCCGATTTCTTCTCAGCGGATTCAACTTTCTGAACCGGCGGTAGATGTGATTTTTGAGCCTACTTGAATAAAGAATATTTTGATTTTGATTTGATTGTTTTACTAATTGCCTGTAGTAATAGCTAGGTGACTAGTTTCAAAACTAGACTAGAGATGGCGTTGTTACGTGTGACTCACTATAGCCATTGTGATTGGTCTCTACTCCTTACAATGTACTCTGTGGTCGATAGGTTCACTACAAATCTCTATGAACATTCTTCAGTTACTTCTGATGTTTGTAATAATCGCAATAACCTGTGATCGGAAGGAGTTTTTTAACTGCTTTACTTTCTGTAGTTTATACTGCAGTATTTGGATAATACTCGCAATAAACTTGTCTTTTCGTAAACGTATTTATGTCGATGTCAGGCTGATGAAGTGGAGACCACAACAGACAGCAGCGGGATGATAGAGATAGTCGGCGGCAGGCTCATCCTCGTGGAGCTGCGGTCGGCAGACACGAGCGAGAGATGCTCCGGCGGTTTCCTCGCACACGCCATGCAGATCGGTGAGACTAACGATGCACACATATTTAAATGTTGTGATATGAACTCTATCCCAAAGTTAACGGATGACTGTTTGAAGTTTTTAAAAATCATGATAAATATATATCAGAGTGCGAAATCGGAGGCAATGAATGCTCCAATTATTTTCTAAACTCATTTAATTACAACATTTAAAGTAGCTTTGTGAATAATATTTCATAATAACAATATTTACTTTAAACATTATGATCGCAATAGACTGACTCGCATAGTGTGTCCCATTAAACTGAGATCTATATCCGGTATAATGACAAAGTACAATAACATCCGATTATTAATTACATTTTAGTATTATGTCAATGTGAAAGTATCTATGAAAGAATTCTTACATACATAGCATCACGCCTCATTCCCATTGGGGTAGACAGAGACAACATCCTTCCACTTGCCACGATCCTTGCTTATCTCCTTCGCTTCTTTCATTCTCATTAAACCTTTCATATAAGTTCGTTGGTTTAGAGTACTCTTGACCTGCCCCTAATTTAAAATGTCCTGGATTTAGTCCAGGAACTTTCGTCTTGGTCTTCCCCTTCCAACTTTCGCAATCACTCTTGACTCATAAATCCTTTTTGTCAATCTCCTTTCATTCATCCTCTCTACATGCCCAAACCATCTAAGCATACCTTTCTCAATTTTAGTCACTACGTCTTCTTTTATACCACAATCAGTTTTAATCCAGTCATGCTTATCAACTCTCTATCTCTACCGCATTTATTTTACTTTTGTGATTCTTCTGCCATGCACAACTTTCACTACCATACATAAGCATTGGCACCAAAACTCCAGCATGCATAGCCAGTCTGGTCTTTTGAGACACCATCTGGCTATTCATAAAAGCGTGCAGAGCACCATTTACCATATTCCCTGCATTTACTCTCTTTTCAATATCACTTTCACATGTTCCATCTTTTGTAAATTTAGATCCCAAGTATACAAATTCTTTTACCTCTTCCACTTGTTCCCCATCTATCAAAATTCTACATCTGGTATAATGACATATTTAGTATCATGACTAATAAACTATTAAATAATTTAATTTATACGTATTTTTAAATGAAACCCACCCAACATGTACAATGCAACCAAGTAATTTGTTACAATGAGGTTTTGTTATATAAATGTAAGGTTTGATTACCATTCGTTATAACAAGGTAGAAAAGGTTTTTGATTAGAATTTAACGTGTCTGAACAAGTGCAGACATGAAATGCTATTTAATTATGGTATGACATGATACAATTGATTGAATGCAATTTTAAAACATCGTTAAATAGAAATGAATTATACTTTTAATGTACATTTTGAAATGATTATTAGACGTATTTTGATAAATGTTGTATGAAAAGAACTTCTTCTTTAGCCCTTACGTGCTCTTCATACTTCTAGGTGATTTCGAAACATCTTATTAATCAAAAATTTCGTTTTGTTAAAATGTCACTTTATTCAATTAATGGCTCGACTCTATTAACAAATTGGAAGTTCAGCCTTGCCAAACGTTAAGGAGCAAACATAACAATCATTTTTAAATGATTATTATTCCAAGATTTGTTGAAAAATTTTATTGTTCCAATTAAAGTTATGATGAAAATGATAATATTTTTGATTAGAACCTATCCGCAACGCGTCAGCTGCTTGGGCGTCTGTCAGCGGTGGTGCTTGGTGGCGAGGGGGTGGAGGAGCTAGAGCAGCAGCTGCTGCATTAGCAGCACTTGCAGCACTGGCAGCATTGCTGCTCGCTGCACATTCAGCTCACCGTACTAGAGCCTACCAGAGAGCAGCAGATAAAGAATCTCTGACAGACAGCGACGGTGAGATACGCCAAAACCGGTATAACGCCCTAATCATCTCCTGGAAAATACCTCTATATAATTAATTTTCTGCCTTAAAATATGAAGTTTCAAAAATCCATTGTTAGATTTTGTGTTTAAATATAAATTGCCGTAAGAGTTTTCCTTGAACAATTTTGTTTCTAGCCTGTTCAGCATCTCTGGAGCTTGGCGGAGCCACTACTGGGTCCAGGAGTACCCTTCTATCAGAAGTAGTTGGTGGGGGAGTGTCACTGCGAAGACTGCTACCTGGAAGGACACGACACACGAGACTGAGGGACACCGATCGAACTTCTGAACACGTGGAGCAAAGGTTTGGAATTCATGTCCTGGACTATTTCCAATTGTAATATTGTTTAGATTTTATTCCAGCTATTGACGACCTCATTTGCTCTGGATGCGAATACTCGCTTCTTTAGCAGACTTACCGCCAAGCATAATAATTACTTTCTGATAAGGAGCTGTGTGAAAAACAATATGATGACGTTAAATAATTCGATGGTTTCTGGCTGCGCGGGCGAAAAAGCAGGACTCATTGTCACGTTCCGTCGGAACCAAGCGTTAGAGAGGCGCGTTCGGCCTAATTTCATTGTTTAATATGACAACAATTTCTCATCAATGCTCTGTTGTAACGTTATCATGTAAATTTATCGAGCGAGAACCGACTTTACAGACAACCAATTTTTTTGTTTTTTTTTTTCTGGGAGTGCCTCCCACATTTTTTTCCGTACCACAAGAAGATTCATTTCAAAAGTTGCAAATGTTAATGTCGCCTAATGTTAAACTAAAAATATATAGTGTTTTATCTTTAAAAGAGTTAACGAGTTACTTTCTAGTGTAATTAAGGACACTGCATAGTAGATAATATGTATAATATTTTATCGTTTGATTAAGAGTCGAAATTAGAAACGACACGACATAAGAAATAAGTTCAAGTTACAATGGCTGTTGTATTTATCTTCTCTTAAATCACACAAATTACTCAACATTTTTGGTCCTTCGAGCCGTATGAAATATGAACGGGGAGCATTCGTCACCCTCGTATATACGTGAGCAAACAATGGCACTGGAGCGATCACTTTAATTAAGTACTCCAAGTCTGCAGTTCATTATAGTTTGTTTGGGGAATCACACGGCTCTTTGGGCTTTACTTCGCATTGTCAATTAAACTGTATACCGTTTTACATTTATTAATAACAAGCGAAACACCCTGGTTTTGTCTATCGTAGGAACACACAACTTATTTCTTTATACACAACTTATTTCTACATTGATAATTTTTGCGTAATTACACTCAAAATCAGTAGAGTCCCGGCTTCTTTCTTCCACGTAAATAATTGTTATAGCTGTAGCTTCTACGATATTAATTTCAATAACATGGTTATAACAACAATTGAATAAAATGGGACCAGATTTAGCATCTACTTCATAAATAGCTAAGCAATCTATCTACCTAATTGTACATTTACATATATAAATAATTCGATAAAGGTAATATTTTTCCATTTTCTTGGATTTGCTCCTACTCAGGGAGCGGAAGGAGTTATATTTTATTATATAATAAAAAATTAATCTAATTCTCCTAAAGCGAATTTACATTAAATATGAATCCTGCTGTCAATTAAGTAACATAATAATACCTTTCAAGCCGTACTTTAATTCCAATATTTATGTATACGAAGATAAAGTCAATGCGAGAGTCAAAAAATAAAAGTTGTAATTACTAATACGAAATCTTAAATAACTGTATTCAAAAGGGATGAAGAAGACCAAGCCACAGATGCAGAAGCAGAAGAAGATAATGTCAGCGTCGTCAGTATTGGAAGTGCTACTAGTCAGGCGACTGTTACTCCAGAGAATGTCTCTTCTAGCAGCGCTCCAGCAGGCACCAGCAGTGAAGTTGCTCCATCTCCTTTGAGACGATCCCATACTGTCTCCACTTCTCATGTACCAAAGGTCAGGGCTAATATTGTATGCGATTTTTTGATAACCTATTGTTATGACCAATAAGGACCAGCGTGGTACATACATTTTTTGTGTTGTGAGTTCTTTTCAGATTAGAATGCAAATATAATAAACCAAAGATGCAAAAGAAGAACCAACAGCAAACGCAGTCTTTATAATGATAATCTTCATTATATCATTACAATTTATTTATTCAAATTCACTCTCTCAATTTAATCACTCTACGTTAACTGTCTACGTCGTAAAAGGAATATGTACGCCGAATGTCAACTCAATATAGCAATGAGTTTTTAAGATCTTATGCAGAAATAATGATAATCGTATATTCCTTTTGCACATACACTTAAACTTAGTCACTATGGTGTGAGAGATGGGGCACTTAATTTGTTGAGCTCTTATCTTCAAAATAGAATTCAAAAGGTCTTCGTAAACGGTGTTGAGTCGTTAGGATCACCTGTAAAAATGGGTGTCCCACAAGGTTCAATCCTTGGCCCTTTTTTGTTTTTAATATATATAAATGATTTGGCGAGCCATGCGAAATACAAATGTGATATAGTCCTATTTGCTGACGACACTTTGTTGGTGTTTAAAGTAGATAGAAATGTATATAATTATGACGATGTAAATAGTACCCTGTCTCAGGTCTCACGTTGGTTTTCTGTTAATAATTTTAAGAATTATGTTAAAAATGTCCTATTACAAAACGCATATTATAATGTTGATGATTATTTAAGCGATAAAGATATTTGGACTTCATTCCACTTGCACATGAAAGCTAAACACATTGTATCCAACAAAAAAAACTATATTTAATGGAGTAACCGTTGAGTTTCTTCTCAGTGGAATCAACTTTCTGCTTTTTGAGCCTACTGGAATAAAGAATATTTCGATTGTGCACTGAATTTTACAATATTTTTTCCATAGTAGGGCCCTTCCATTAAGCATGCGAATGCTCGTGACAGAAGAGCCCTCTCCACCAAGTCATTTACATATTAAAGTAGCCAAAGAGAAAATAAACTTAAGTAGCTTAAATTATGACAATATCATACTTATTCTACCATATATACATATCGTTTAATTATAATAATTAGCGTTCTTTTGATAAAGACTTTATTAAGAGAGAGAGAAGCCATTCAGGAAATCACAGATTTGAATCCACAGCAGGCACCGTTAAGTGTATCTTTATAAAATTTAAACATACCTGCTTTATTGTACTTGCCATTTTGTCATTTTGCTTTTCTCTGAAGAGAAACATCGTCAGGAAACCTGAAAACTTTACTAAAATAGCCTGGTGGTCTATGGTTTAAAATCCTGTCTCCTGTTAGTGAACAGGCTTGTGTTCAGGAGTGGGACGTTAATGGGCTGCTACTTGCTATTTTAAAATTAATTGTTAACTTTATGTAGATAAATTCGCCGCCTCAACCATCAACTAGTGAAGCAGTGACTGCTGAGTTGAGTACCAGCATCACCAGCGTGAGTGACAGGGACAGCTGTAGCGAGAAGGATAGGGACAGCATGTGGGAGAAAGACAGAACGGAGAGCAGGGCTTCATCTTCTGTATCTGCCACTACCCTCACAAACGTAATACTCTGTTTTATCTTTTTCAACATTAACTAATATATCTTACTCCACAGGAAAGGAAAGCTTATCTATAACAGATTTCTGTTCTTTAAGTATTTAGTGAGAAACTTCAACGTCTTCTACTTCTCTGTTTTATTTATGTTGATGATTTTTAAATCCTATTGGTATGGTTTCCTAAACGCCTACAAAAGATTTTGATTTTTAAAAAGGTTAATAATCTTTTTTACATTTTTGTCTAAGTTCAAATTGTAAAATCGACTGGGGTCTATCAGATCAGTTAAACTATCAGTAAATTCGTATTTACTAGCTATCCGATTATATATTAGATATTGCATTAGCAATAATACATTGTAGCTACTTTTTTGGTTGTCTTAAGACCACATTATTTTTGCTCAAAAGATAGCATTTAAATTTGATGGTATAAAGGATAATCATAAAATGGTTTCGTTTGAATAAATTTCATATTAAGAAAGAAAAGAAAAAGAAAGAAAGAAAGCTTTATTCAGAGCACTGTGAGTTAAATACACTCAAAACAATAAACAATAAAAATAATAATTGCACAACTTTGTTTAATGGCCGTGCAAACCCCACATAGCCCCGAAAAGGCAAAACAGCTCGGCTTGTGCCATGTGCCACAAATATGACACATGGCGCCGATTTTCAGCTGCAGCCTCATCAACCCGTCCCGGACAAAGCATCATACTCGATACATCTACATTACCTTATTGATCATTTTCTACAAATAGTTAGGTATCCTTAATAGATACATATATGGCATCGTAGATTCTTTTGTAGATATATAAAAGGGTATTATTCTCCCATACATTGTTTTGTTATATCTCCAAGGGATTAAGCACCGTTTTCGATGAAAGCAGCTTGATATAAAATATTAATATATAAAATAAATATAATTTCGCTATCAATTTTTCGATGCACATTCGCTTATTCGGATTAACAATGTATATTTAAATTCTATGGTTATGATATGGTCTTCAATTTCGCTTTTTAACATTTATTTACACTTTAAATATTACGAATCACTTTAGTTCAGCTTTAGATTTAGGGGTTTTATTATAGAACCGTTTCAGTATTAAGGTTTATTTATTTTTTGGATTTCTCTCGAATGTCGTCAGTAGCTTTTCTAACTATTTTTTGTTATAGAAACGCCATTAATCTTTAATTGCCAACAAATACTTTATATTTTAGGGCTGGTATTCACCAGCTTTGAGCGGTGTATCATCAGCAAAAATCCGGGACAACCCGAAACACACAAAGGAGAATTGCAACAGGAGATTACTGCGGTCAGATTTGAGTCTCACCTCACACCCCGAGATGGAGATAGATTATTACGACTACGAAGTGAATAACGCTGGTATGTGATTACATATTCAAACAATCAAGTGTAGAATCTCTAAAAGAGGAACTATGTACATTCTTCTCAGTTAAATTTGCTTTCCAAATTGGTTGTGAACTCGTTAATAACGAATGTGAATATAGAAAGGCTCATATTTAATCTCTCGATAATATATTGATTTTTCCTAACAACATTGGTTTCTATCTCCAAATCTCTCACGCTTTTTATTGTTTTGTTGAAAATTGATATGATAAGATGTTTCAGGTTCTGTCCCAGGTTCTTACCTTGGAATGGACCCAGCATTCTTAGTCTGGATTCCACCCATTGAAGAAGGCGATATCATAAAGGAGATGGACGATAGCAAAGCTCCCATTTATGAGGTAACGTATATAACGTATTCAAAACAAAACTGTAAAATGAAGTTTTTCAAAACAGTTTCGGATGATATACATCCCTTTTAGACTAGAACAAATCTCGATAAATAAATGTTGATATACATATAATTTATATTTTAAGAGATAGATAAAACAGATCAAATTTTTTATGTCTTACAGGAGATTTTACCAAATGAATTACGCCCAGACCCCGGTAGCAATACCGAATCGCCTGAAGATCGACCATCATCCAGCAATTTGAAACGCAACTCAGATAATCGTTCAAATCGATCAAACGAATCTATAAAGTCTATAAGAAAAGTAATGGATAGAAGCAGCATCATACACCCACTAAACTTTAGTATAAGCGACTTACAAAACTCACCTAAACCACCAAAAAGATATAAGAAAAAACGAGATGATTCAGTCTGTATCCCAATGAAAGATCTTACTCTCGCATTATCACCAGTGAAGGTTCACAGAAGAGAGAGTAGAAATGATTACGATAACTCTTCAACTTTAAAAAGAGTTAACGATACAAGAGAGAAAGATAAAGATGCAACACTAAAAAGAACGACAGAGTTCAACGATATCAAATTCGCTGATGAAAATTCGGAATCATCTAATGAAATTAAATTCGCTGATGATTCACCAGATAGCAATAGATTTTATGATAAATACGAAGTTAAAGCTTAAAATATAAATGATACTAGGACATACTTTTAAGAAATAAGGAAATTACTCTTCAAAGAAGTTATAGAAGGTCTAGATACTACCTATTGACTAACAATCATTTGTAACAGAACTTAATAACGTGATTAGAAAAGACTCATAAAATTTAAATGTTGTATATGTTTCTTGATTTCTGAAATAGTAATCTGAAAACAATTTAGTTTTGATTGCTTAAAGTTAAAGCTTTTAATCTAAAACCTTGCCGTCTAAAGGGAACGTTATAAATAGAAAGGCAATCTTTACATTTGCTTCTGTTCCTTCTGCGGTTGAAACTGGACCGTCTATTAATAAATGTAGCGTAGTAAATGAACACAAATGTAAATCATCGGTCATCATTTAAATATTTAATCTAAAATTTAACAGTTTAATCATTATTACACCAATAGTTGTATTTAAGGACCAAAATGTAATACAGTTACCCTTCATATCACTTTCATATTTTATATTTTTCAGAATTCACTTAATCATCTAAATGTATATTGTAGTGAAATCATTAACGTATGTATAGAGTTTTGTAATCGCTTTGTAAATCGTTTTGTTTTTCTTTTAATTGTTAATAATACTATCTAATTAATTGTCGTTAGAGTTATTCATAATGAACTATAGAATGTTTATAATATCGGCTTATTTAAAGCTGGCTAAGTTATGTACGACATTTTGTCATAAGTGCATGTCGTATCAAAAATCATTTGTCGGATTGAGCGTATATATTTTTAAGAGGATACCGCAATCAATTTCGCATTTGCCTCCACACAACATTAAGAAATGTGTCAGAGACATCCTTTTAGAAAATGCATATTGTAATGTTAAACGATTATTTAAGCGATATATATGTTTGGGCTTGATTCCAGTTGCACACAAGCAAAATAAAGTGTTACTGCTGAGTGATTTCTTCTAAGTAGAATCATCTTTCCGAACTGTGGATCTATTATCAAAGGACAGAATACTGACGATTCAAACGTGCTTTTGAAGCCTACTTGAATATTTTGATTTTGGTCTTAGTCTTGACCTTGATGTCGATTTCGTATTGAGTTAAACGCATTAAAGCTTGCTAGGCTGGCTATGACATAATTTGACACGAATCATTATCATTTCCTTGCCCTTATTCCACTAGGTGGAGTCGGCATAACATGTTTCCTTTCGCCACTTTATTCGATCGTCTATCATTTCTAAATTCACACCCCTTCGACACATATCCACTGTCACACAGTTCATCCACACTATTTCTTACACGCCCTCTCCCGGCCCTGCAGCATATTTTGGACTCTCTTGCATAAATGGCTATCCTAATTTTGTTGCTCCACACATCTATCTCAACATTCGCATCTCCGTGAATTTCCTCGTGAATGTACAGTTGTTAAAATTAGCTGTGCTAGATAAAACTAATGTGCGTGTTAAAACTAATTGGGCTTGATACGACATTGTCTGATCTAAGTCATATTCTCGTGTAAGAAATAGCTAGCCCTGAAATGACAGCATAGGCGTGTTTAAACTAGGTGAACTTTAGACGACAAGATGATTAATGATTGTAAAGAGTATTCACAATATATAGACCGGAACTATATATTGCAACACTGCTTCAAACCTGTTAGTTAGTTAGAAGTAACTAGGCAGGATATAACATGACTTTCCAGCCCTAAGTGACAAAAAATTACGCGTGATCCGAACGGGGATACCATTTGTATGGAAATTAAAAGACGTATGTGACGTAACTGAGCTATATACGCGGCCGTACACATTGGCGAAAATGAAAACGGTGTCGTACATTTGTCTCGCTCTTTCTTTACGGCGGTATGTCGTTTGTTTCTTCTTAAAGTGACATTCCGAATAGCGAATGTTGGCAGTCAGATCAGCATATTTGAACTTGTCTCTTACGAGGTGAAATAGTTCGGCGGCACTCGTAATCCCAATCCATTCTCTGATATTACGAAGCCATAATTTTTGACAACGGCCAACACTCCTTTTAGCGACTTTGCTCATCATGATAAGTTGAAGTCCGTACCTCTCGTGCCTATGAGGTAAGATACGAGACATTTGTTTGAACGATAGAAATAACAAATCCCTTGTAGACTAAAATAAAACGTGCTAATAATAGGAATGTAGATATTACGTATCAACTATTTGGATTTTTTAAAATCAAATATAAAAAACGGGAAAAGGTTTCTTTAGCATGCTTCTATGATTCCAAAAAATATGAAGAAGGTAACTCTCCTAATACTGAAATTATTAAATTAAAACTCATACATGGGGATTTAGAATCTCCCGCTTCGGACCGGCTGGGTTAAACAAATTGGACATGATAAGAGTTTAGCACTCTTATACTTAAACTTAGACATTACGGTGTGAGGGATAGGGCTCTTAATTTATTGAAATCTTATCTTCCAAATGGAATTCAAAAGGTACATAAGTCATAAGAAAAAATACATAAGTCGTCAGCGTCACCCGAAAAATGGGTGTTCCACAAGGATCAATACTTGGCCCTTTATTGTTCCTAATATATATAAATGATTTAGTGAAAGACAAATGTAATAGATATGTTAAAATTGAGTTAGATACAGATACAGATAGATACAAAACTTTGCGATATATAGACTAAACACAAGTGCGTTGTAGAAATACCTAGGTTAAAGACGACGTTGTGTGTCAAGAACACTCTTGTGTTCTATAGTTCATTATCAATAAATATGTATATTGGCTACGACGTAGTCAATACTAGTAATTAATTAAACTTGATTAGTTAATTTGAAATAATCTAGTTACTATTACCAATGAATAATCGTCCGTCTTGCTATCAGTTGAAAAAAAAAATGTTATTTAAATTATATTTTGTTTTGCATGTAAGAAAACTTAAAATCTTAGTAAAATGCAAAGGCTTTGTATTTCTTAATCAATTTATTTATTATCTTTGGTGTTAAATCTGATGGGATTTTGTAAATTATTTCTTCTTTCAATAATTGAAGTCCTGTGAATTGGAGACGTCGTTTATTTCTTTTACATGACAGTTTTTGTAATAGTCAGTCAGTTAACGTCATTAGCGTCCTAATAGAAAGCCATCTACAACTATTTTAATTAGTTTTTCGTATTCGTTTAATGTAATTTATAAAAATATTGTCCAATTATATCAGAATATTTAAAAACTGCGGTATTTATTTGTATTGGTATTAATTATTTTTAATTTCTAAAAAGACTGAAGTATGCGGGCAGTGCAATACTAATTGTTTATTGGATTTAAGGTTCTTTTTTATTTAATTGCCAAAGTGTTTCCCAACGTGGGGCCCACGCCCTAAAAGGGGGGTTTTGATAGTTAAAGGGGGATAATTCAAAATAAGGGGCAAGGGTTGCATTAATATTGAAATTGTTTTAAATTTAAAATTCCGTTTTTCGTAACATGTTTTGAATTTTTACTTACGTTGTTTTATTGTAAAATAATTTCATAGTGATTTCTTCCTAAAACTTATCATTTTAAAAGAAGAAATCAATTGTTAAAAGTACAATGTTGGTATGGTTGGCATAAAAATTTTGGAATTTTAGGGCCATGGCCTAAAAAAGTTGGGAAACACTGCTTTATAGTAACAATTGTTTTGTCAAATGACGAAGAGCATTTTACGTATTTTTTTCGCTAACCGTATCTAGTCTAATGTGTAATAACTTGTTCTTTGGGCTAAAAAGATTTTTTAATTTATCTGTTGGAATTAAATGAATCTTATTGTAACAATTTACATAATATCCAATAAAATAGATCTCGATTTTATTTCTAGTCATATATAAAAGCACGAATTATTATTTATTTAGTTTCTAATGTTTTATTTTAGACACTGTACTATAATAAAATAACACTTATATTGAAATACATATTTATTTTAACTTAAATGTATTAGATTATTAATATTAGATAATAAGAAAAGCGATTTGTTTTTAGATATTTTTTTTTTTGTAAATTCTAAATCAGTTATTTGTATTTTTTTTACTTTTTTGTTTTTTTTTTTTAATTAAAGAATAAAATTTGTGTTCCTTATTAATGAAAAGGTATCAATAAAAAGGTTTCCTTTTGTATTTTAAACACGTTGTTTAATTTTTCCTAATCCTTTCTAAAAAGTCTACGTCTGTCTGTTAGCTCGCCATTAACTCAGAAATAACTGAACGAATATTTTGGCATTTTACACCAATAGATAGAGTAATTCTTGAGGAAGGTTTCAATGTATAATTGGTCAAGGTTTTATGTAAATTGGTTGAAATACAACCATATTTGTTGAAAGGGTCGAAAAAATGAAGCCTGGAGCTTTCATCGGAAACGCTATTAAATCCCTTAGAGATATAAGAAAACAATCTACAGTGGGATAATTCCTATTTTATAGATCTACAAGAAAGTCTAATATGGTATACATCTATCTTTTAAGGATAACTCACTATACACATTTTACTTTATAAGGAAATTTTCATTCTAAAATGCGGAAATTGGAAGCTTATTGTGTAAAAATAGCTTTAATTTTGTTTACATTATTTTAATATATTACAATATCTACTTTATATGAATATATTTGTAGTTATCGCAAATTAAATCGCGCGAATTAGTTATCTCGCTAGAAATATGGGGGAATCCCTTTACAAAATTTTAGTGTTTTAGAGAAATCGTAAATAAAGTAAAGACCGCCTTTTTCGAGCCCTAATTTACATAGTTTACCCTTTATGGTTTTCAAATGCGTTGAACAGTATAGCATAATTGTGAGCCCCTTCGTAAGCTCACTCTTGCGAAGACTTGCCGGTTCAGGATAAATGAAAATGCCACCAGATTCTCCACTCCAACGCTCCGCCGCCTACTTGTCACCAATTTACTAACTGTTGTTTGCAGGAAACCCGGAAACAGGAACAGGAATATGGTTCGCCAAAAGTGGCTATCTAATGTATGTTTTTTACGACTGACAAACGTGCACTATTGTGACGAGCAAGCGACGGGGGTTATCGATTTATTGGATAAAATCTGATTCCTATGATTGGCGTTTTATTTATTACCAATCACAGGGACTACATTAATAACAAAGATAATTCTATTTTTAGAGATGACAAATATGTGTATACGCTATAGCTACAAACATTATATACATACTTATAAATATCAGACTCTAAGTTACAGCAAAATATATTATACAACGAACGATGTTTAACAATATCATTTAACAATATTAGTTAAAGGGAGAAATAGATTTAGAAATTAAAAGGAAAAAAGTCGCGAACAATAATAATATGTATACAGTATATATGATTAATAATCAGTAAAGCGAGGAATGCCGCTTAATTGGAGCATAACAGGCTGTGATATATTAAATTCCTCTGATAATGGCTCCACTCTCTGATAATTGGAGGTTATATTCAATTTGCGATATCATATATTCATACTTCTGTATTTTATTAAAGTGACTGCCTCATTGGTCGAGTGGTTAGCATGTTCGACTACGGACATGAGGTCCTGGGTCGGGCCAATCCAAAAAAAAATGGATATTGAGTTTTCTATTAAGAATTTCTCAATATTTGCCCGAAGTTGGGAAATTGGCGGTGTGACCCACCCCCGTGCCTCGGAGAGCACGTAAAGCCATCGGTTCTGCGCATGATCTCTCTCCGGTCGTGTCGGATTCCCGTCACACCGAACTATGAGAGTGAAGGAATAGAGAGTGCTCTTGTGTACTATGCCTGCCAATCCGCACTGAAGCAGCTTGGTGGGTCTATGCTCTAAAAACCCTCGCTCCTCGGAGTGAGGAGGCCTGTGCCCAGCAGTGGAACGTTAATGGGCTGTTACTTGATCATTTAATATCTTTTTATTAGCTGTTTGTTGAGCTTATCGGCAGTTTTCTCTAAAGTTATTGCTTCGCTTTGAAAATGTGACAGGTTTCAGTGCTATTATTAAAAGATATCGTGTTTTTCTCCACATTTATGATAGTAATGTCGCTGATGCAATTCTCTCTTACATTGACTGAAACAGCCACACAGAAAGAGGCATATGCCCTCCAGCAGAGCGTAGCCAATCCAATCCTAGGTTCTTCTCAAGTGCATGAAGTTGAGGGGCGAGTGTTTCCTTACCCGGACATCTGCTTCAGGCATCAATGCGATGCCTGGTAATCTGTTTTGCCCGCAAACTGCTGGCTGGTTCCCGCCGGCTACGCTAGTGGGTCCATCCAAGTCAATCCTGTGAGTTGTCCAACCTGTGTGCCTCCATTGCAAATTGCGTCATCTTTATCCGTCATCGCCTACGTCACGGAAGTGAGAACAGGAGCTGGCGAGTTAGAGCATAGCGCCCATTATGCTCGGCAAAAAAGATCGCTCGAAACCGAGTCACGATCTCGTGCAAGTACTTACCAAAACAACCATATTCAGTAAACAACTGCATTTGTAAGACCATGTCCCCTTAAGAGCCACAGTGACTGCGCCCGTTATAGGAGCCTCTAGGTCCTCTCTTCTTCTTTGAATGGACCTATCAGTGTCAGGCATTTGCAATAAACCTCCAGATAAGATTACAAAGCGTACACCTCTTCTTTGCTGAGAAATGCCATTACGCGCCCCAATGAAAGACTTTCTACAAATGGGATAATATAACTCGCTGAAATCCAGAATACCCTCTAAAACCCACCAGTTCTCTCCTCGTCCATGAGTGAGAATACTAGGGGTTCCCCAATTGCATTCCACAGCGCTATGAGTACCAATAATTGAATGAGGAGTAGTATTAAGCATATGTGTGCCTTCTGCCACCCAGCCTTCTTCAACGATGATGGAGGTCATAGGTTTCCTCCCTCAGCCTCTCATTTGCCTCCTTCAGGGAGATGTCGGTCTGCAAAGCGCCAAAAAAGTAGTACACAATAAATAAAAGTAACACGTGTGAAAGCAAAATCTGAAATTTTGTCCAGTCCTGTTTAAAGCCCATTATTTCAGCTCAGTAAATGAAACACTCCATTTTGGATTTCGGTCAATTGACGCCGGAACGATCCACAAATCACGTCAGATATGTGACCTAATAAAGATCTAACACAAAAACTGCTAGACGTATATAATTACAGTGCCTAAACTAGACTTCTAGACACGGCTTTGATTTTCTAAAAAATAAATAATATATTATTAAAATTTTGCCTGTCTGTCGTGACAGATGATAAGGCCAACGAGGGTTATTACTAGGTTGGTTTACTATCATCTTAGGCTTTATTACCGCTTACCATCAAATGAGAATACAGTCAAAAGCTAACCTATCAATAAGAAAGAAAGAAAAATCGCTGATTCCTCTTAAAAGTGTCTGATCTGCAAATGGGCAATTGTTCAGAAGTGGGATTTGGAGATGAATAAAACTTTAAAATGTGATCTAATAATTAGGCTTTTGTCCTATGAGGACTGCCTTATTGGTCTAGTGGTTAGCATGTTCGACTACAGTCATGAGGTTCGAGTTCTGGGTTGGGCCAGCCCAAAAATGGATATTGAGATTTCTATTAAGATTTTTTCAATATTTGATCGAAGTTGGGAAGTTGGCGGTGTGATCCACCCTCGTGCCTCGGTGAGCACGTTAAGCCGTGGGTCCTGCGCCCGATCTCTCTCCGGTTGTGTCGGATTACTGTCACATCGGACTATGAGAGTGAAGGAATAGAGTGTGCACTAGTGTACTATCCGCAGTGGAGCAACGTGGTGGGTTTATGCTCTAAAAACCCTCTCTCGTATGAGTGAGGAGGCCTGTGCCCAGTAGTGGGTCGTTAATGGGCCGCTACTTACCTATAAGGAAAGATACCAGGCTTGACATGATTTTGACAATGAAACTTCAATCCTGAGCAATTGTTTTTAGGGATCCGACTTATTTAAAATAGGGACCAACGAACTATATAATCGTACTCGTATATATGAGATTGGCGTAATCATTGTGTCTGTCTAGGTGTATGTAATTCTGCAAGGCTTTCGTGAATTCGAGATTGTCCAGTCTACGATTAATTCCCGAGGGTTATGGCCGGTCCGGATTAAATTACCAATTCCAACCCGTTCCCGCCAGCAATTAGCCCCGTTCCTTGTGTATTCCCTTTGTGTGGAAAAATTGGGTTGCAGGACATGGAGCATAAATAAGTGATTTTAATTGTAACCAACACACTGGATTATGTTTAAAATTAAATGTGAAAAAAACAAAATTTCATTTAATAATTACTATTTATAGGGTCTCCCGCGATCCTTCGCCAAAGATGTTGTGTAAACCATTTCCTGGCCCACGACTGTTCATTATTCCCTGGAAATAAAACGTTTACTTATTTCACTAGCCAATGGTTACTTGTCGCTTTGGAATCCAGAAAGTACAAAATGAATTTGCCTCCAAAACCACCTATAACTATGACGAATGCGGCTGGCAAACGTAAGGTAATCAACGAGGAGTATTCAGGCTTTGGCAAGTACTTGCACCAGATAGTTGAGCGTGAAGAATCACCCGCCTGTCACGAGTGTGAAGTCCTAGTGGAAACATTACATTGTATCAGAATGCCCGGCTTGAGCTCTTGCTGGTGATCATATGCTCAGCAGTGAGAAGGATTAGCGGGGGGTATGTTCCTTCTGTGAGAACGTCATCTCACAGAACATCAGAGATAGATCAGAGAAGCCGTAGTTGAGGCTACCTCTGTCCGTAGGAGACCGTGGGCCAGGAGACGTACCTTTCCACGTCTTCTGTCATTCTGAATGTTCGTAACATACAATGTGCGAGGTCCAGGAGATTAATATCCCCACTGAACCTCTGGTGACCCAATTCAGGACGCAGACGGTCCCTCTGGTATTTAAGTGGGTATTCTGCTTCAATGAATCCCATATCCTGGTTGTAGGTACAATTTTCCAGCGCCAATGAACTTCCCAGCTAAAAAAAGATTAGTACGTGGTTGCTTTCGACATATGTGGCCATTACATGGCTGTAAGCGTATGAATACACTGTATTTGTTGGAATATATTTGTTGTTTTTAATATTAAATCGCCCCCGAGAAATGGAGGTGAATTATTCAAATTAGTGCAATTAACGCTGCTACAGTAAATCCCTGAGGGGTGTGCATTATTAAAATACTAGACTAACGGTAAAACCTAAAACTGTATCGTATATCAAAGAAGGCTTCAGCTCAAAGCCTTCGCAGCGAGATGTACTCGTTAGTATCGTTGAACTGTATTATGAAATTTAATGGAAATAATAATAAATACATAAGTCTAACATTTATTTCTACATATTTGTATAAAATGCGTTCAAAAAGAAGAGAAGCAAGTAATAAAAACATTCCTCAGTGTCTAAAAACAAAATTATATGAACAGTGCCTGTTGCCAGTGATGACTTACGGTTGCGAAACGTGGCTAATGACTATGCGCCTTATTAGGAAGCTCAGGGTCACACAGCAGGCGATGGAACGATCAAATCCTAAACGAAGAGATTCGCAGAAGAACAAGAGTTAACGACGTAGCTAGAAGAGTCGCCGAGCTAAAGTGGCGATGGGTCAGGGCACATAGCTAGGCGAACCGATGGACGTTGGCATCCCAAGGTACTGGAGTGACGACCACGTACCGGTAAGCGCAGCGTTGGTAGACCCCCCACCAGATGGACAGAAGACCTGAAAGGGGTCGCCGGAAGCCGATGGTTACAAACCGCACAAGACCGCGTATTATGGAAATCCTTGGACGAAACCAATGTCCAGTGGACCTCCATCGGTTGAGATAATGATGACGATGAATAAAAAAGGGCGCTGAAATTGGTTTTGTATAATCAGCAAATGTGGCTGACAAACGTTAACTTCTTAGCGAGAAAGCGCGTTGTGGGCGTGTCTTCATTTACAATTATTACATATTATAACGCTATTGTTCTTTACAAAATATTTCTGTCTTTAACTAACTTACTTTACATTTATATAAAGCAAATCTTATATAAATCAAATGTGAACTTTTCTGTGTAGCTTTAATATGAATAAAAACAATTGTTAAGCAAAAGCTGTCCATTGAATTAAGAGTCCTCGTCGACGTGTATTTATTTTTCTGTTATTCCAACAATTTGTCTGTTATTTCAAGAAAATGTGTGAAATTTTAACGAATTCTAAATGGCAAGATTCTTATGAAAACATGCGCTTTTGAATGGGGTTAAGTCGTACATTACCTCAGCTCTAAAAGCTCGGCTAAGCGGTACCTACTTCGTCGCTCTAATGACGATGTACTGGGTGACAAAAGCTCTTTCAAGAAAGCTGTTCCTTTGAAGCACGATTTACTAGCATACATTCTAGTTTCATATATTATATTATAACTCTTTAATAAAATGTCAATCGAATTTCGTTGAATGTCAAAAAATGTCAAAAAATCAAAACAAAATTCGACATCGTATTGAGTTTTTAGTAGGTTCTTCTCGAAAAAGGGTCCTAAGGAACCGTGGCACCTTTAGTATGATAACCAACCATAGAGGAAGCCTTCCACAAATTCTGACTTAGGCAAAATGGAAAATAAATTTCCTAAGCTTACCTTGATGGGGAAACGAATTCAGAACCTGGGGAAATATCCCTCTTAGCGGTTTCTGCTGATAGTTTAGTAACTGATCACAGACGATGCCTTCCACTAGAAAGGGAGAGATAGTCCGGTTGATACTCCTTATATCTTCCAGAGAAGAAGTGCCAGAAGGTGCAGTTTTGCCAGTTTGCTTCCAATTTATTGAACCTTTTAAGTCAGATTATTAAAGCGCCATTGAATTGGTGGTTCCACTGGGTTTTTGTGGGTATTCTGGTATAGCCAACGATTCACTCATGGATGGACGTTACAGACCTAGACAAATCATAAAACTTTACTAGCTGAGAACTTAATCCCAGGGCATTTAATACTGAAACGAAAGCCACCACAATTATATTAATGAGTTCATCAAAAAATTTGCTATAAAAATGATATATTTCAACAAATACCCTCGCAAATGTAACTTTAAATACAGTGAATGGATTCGACGCAGCCTTCGGAAGTGGTTACAGCGAAGGCAGGAGAATAAGTTCCCTGTTCAGGCACTAATTGCATCCGCAATCTGCCATTGTACGGAGATAGACTATTAGTGCTGTTGAGAGGTCTAGACTCCATATTTGAAGCTACAGGCGCAATAATGGACTATAAAAGATTTCCTAACACAATTTTGTATATCGTCTGTAGCTTTTGTAGAACTTTCTGGAAACTATTCTACATAAAAACTGGCAAAATGTATGCCTTTAAACGAATGAATAACTCGTTGTTTTTACAGCACTTTTGAATCGTCAAATATCGTTTTTTCCGCATATCATATTTATTATATAATTACGATGTTAAAAAACGATTCAAAATCTAAGGTTCTTTGGGCCATTGTCTGAGAAGAAACCACGAAAAACTCGCGTTTTTAAACATAATCAATTTCAATGAAAAATTTTATATATTAAGATCATTTATATAAGACTAATGGCTGGTGCTGACCTCATTGGAGTGGCTTGATGGGTGTCTGCTCTAAAATCCTCTATCCTATGTTTTAACAGGCCTGTGTCCAACAGTGGGACGTAAATCAACTGCTACTTACTTATTTTGGCATCCACATAATTCTATATTATTGAGGGCTTTTATCGCATTTGTAGGCGTTTTAGTTGTGTATTTACGTCCCCTGTGCCGTCTGTAATGCGACATGCAATAGATAGACGAGAAAACAGAGACGATAAAAAAAGTTTCTTAAAGAGTTAGCTTTTGATTTGGACATTCAATTCTGCAGTCAATGTCTTGGATTGAAGACTATATATATTCATACATATAATTATTTCGCAAAGACATATTTCTTAATGAAACATCATATTTAATAAAGGCACTCTCGGAGCTAAGTATAAATTACTTCATTATGCTAAAACATGGATTCAACTTTGCCGGGTATTAACTGTATTTAAATGAAAACTTTGAATGTAATTAAAGGAGCCTGTTCAAAAACTCGAAGTTAAGGTTGTTCCGCTTTTATATACGATAGTTTTCCACTACATTAAAAAAGGAAATTAAAGCTTTTATTACAAAGGAAACTTCCGAGTTACCTATAACGTGTATTAAGTGCTGTTGGGTAAATTTAACGTTATTGTAATTTCGTCCTTATCCTTCTTATTTATACTGTTAAAGTAAAACTCAGTAACTCAGAACACCAGAACAGAAACATCAGAAAAAATCAGAACTTCAGAAATCATTTGTCGGGTTGAGCATACGTATTTTTAATGAGACACCACAATCAGTTTTGTATTTGCCTCCACATAGTTTTAATATGTCAAAAACATAATTTTACAAAAGGCATATTATAATGTTGAGGATTATTTAAGCGATAGAAATGTTTGGATTTGATTCCAGTTGCTCACAGAAGCAATATATTACACATTGTAGCATACAAGATCTTTAAAAGAGTAACCGTTGAGTTTCTTGCCGGTTTCTTCTCATCGGATTCAACACGGATTTTGTTACCAACGGACAGACAACTGACGATTCAAAAATGCTTTTTGAGCCTAATTGAATAATGAATATTTTGATTTTGAAACTTCTTAAGGCATGTTTGACTTGGGGAGTAACCTGTTGAATGCGTAACGAAAGCGTTACTAAAAGCGTAATCGATTAAAGTGAAGGGACGTCGAATATATAGTTTTACTTCGAGTGGTTCAAAACACACTTGTTTTTTTCAAGTAAACCTTAATAAAAGTTTCACTTGGAGAGTAAGCTGGCGAACGCATGACGAGAGCGTTACGAAAACTGTGATCAGACGAGGCGAACGGACTACGTATATAGTAATAGTTTTATTTTAGTCCTCTGGTCTAAAGAACACTTGTTTTGCCGTAAAACTTATTTATGCACGCTGGACTTGGGAAGTAAGCTAGTGAATGAAAACGAGAAGGTTACGAAAAATGTGATCGCACAAGGCGAACGGACGATGAACATAATCAAGAGTTTTACTTTAATCGTGTGGTTTAAAGCATACTCGTTGAGTTTTACATAACATAAATAATACTTGAATTGGATAGAAAGTTAGGGACAGTGTAATGAGAGCGTTACGAAAAGTGTAATCGGACGANATCTTAATAGAAAACTCAATATCCATTTCGAATTGGCCCGACCCGGGACTCGAACCCAGGACCTCATGTCAGTAGTCGAACATGCTAACTACTAGACCAATGAGGCAGTTGATGTGAGCCATGGGCACCGCCATATTGGCCTTGGCTGCTATACCGAGCCCCTTTCACTTTTCCCTCAGTACTGTACTGTAGTAGGAGGACTATATTGCCGAAAAAGGCGGGTTTAGGGAATAGTATTTTTTAATTTAGTCTGAATTGGTGATGGGCTTCGGTCGTGGCTAATTACCTTACCAGTAAAGCTAGGAAGAAACCACAAGGAGGTACATTAAACCTGTCATCAAAACAATATCAGGTGATGGAAAACAGATTCAATTGAATAATAAAACGAGTTTACTTCAGACCACACGATTAATGTAACTCTTTTTTTCTATCTTCGCTAACTTTCAAGTTGCGTTCGCCTTGCCCAATAACTTTTTGGTTACGCTCTCGTCACCAGCTTCCCCCCAAGCGTGCATAAAGAAGCGTTACTTCAAAAACTACAGGTTTTACGACTGCAAAATAGCCAAACAGACCGACGTGATAGCGAGTCGTTAGTCAAACGTAACAGGCCACTAACTGGGGCGGTCTTGTAAAAGACAGTTAGTGATTGTTACAAAAACTTGTACAAGCAACAGATTAATGTGAAACTGTGGGAACTGTCTGTCTTGTTTATCTCTGGCGAGGGGAGCTGGACGAAACTAACAATGATATAACACAGTTTTTGTGAAGACGTAGAAACCATTATTATTAAGAAATCTATTCAATATATTAGTTTATAACCATCACTTACCTTTACCTCTGCTTTCTTTGACAGTCTTCCAGGGTTGTCTGAAATTCTTCCGGGCAGAGGTCCTTTCCATCGGTATCGAACAGCTGCTAGGAACAGAGGCGAATGGCCAGATACCAGCGAAGTTCAGAGAATCAGGACTCTATCCGACAGGGCCCTGATTGAAAGATAGAAAGAGGACCCCAGGTCTCCTGCAGTGGGCGTGGCCACTGTTTGACGATCAGTCCCCATTTGAAAGGCTGGCTTTCCAGGGGGCACGGTTCTTTGTCCTTCATGGTGGTGCAGGTGCTAACCGGACACGGATGTTTTGATAAGTACCTGCAGCCGGTTATGGGTTGTGTGGAGTGTCCAGCTTGCTGCGAGGGCGGAGCGGCTGTTGACACGGTGCACCACACTCAGGTAGAATGCCCGGCTTGGAGACCACAGAGCCGTCGTTGGTTGGAAGCGATCTCTCTTTGTCGAGCCACGTTAAAGGGCTGTGTCCTCCTTTTGTAAGTCTGTCAGTTTGCGGTCGATGTTCCTCTCAGCCGCCAAAGGAGAAGGGGTACCAGAAGGCGCAGTTTTGCCCGATTGCTTGCCATTCCTTAAACCGTTGAGTTGACTTGTCTGGAAGAGATCGCTAATCGTATATAATAAGACTATCTTAGACTGAGTAATTGGACACTTCTTTATTGTGTTATCTATCTACCTTATTATATGCTTCATTGGTCTAGTGGTCACCATGCTCGGCTACAGACATAAAGCCAGGATTCCAGTGTCGGGTCGAGCGAATACTTCAATCGATATTGTGTTTTCTATTTAAGATTTTGTCAGTATTAGCCCTGTGTTGTATTGTTGTCAATGTGCTCCACCTCCGTGCCTCGGAGAGCACGTTAAGCTCAAGGTATTGAACCTGATCTCTCTCCGCGAGTGTCGGGTTGCCGTCACATCCCCACTATGAGAGTGAAGGAATAGAGAGTACACGTTAATTGGCTGCTACTTACTTTACTTATATATCTATTTATCTATGAAATGACATATCCACTACCCTCACATTCCTAGCTCATTTTCACGTGCACAAACACGCACACGCGCACACTCTTTCTCTCTCTCTCTCTTACACACACACACAAATACAGTCAAGACCTTATTTCATCATTAAATTACTACATATCTGATTTGTTTCACGTTGAAAAACCTTCTGTTTGAAGTTGTTTCACCGTCGACTGTGATTGGTGGGGTTATTTTGCGATGGAAGAGTTTTCCAAGGGTATAATTGACGACACATTTTTGCTGGTAGGGTAACTAGTCATCTTCCAGCAAACTAGGCTCAGACGAAGTAGAAAATGCTGAAATCTATATCTACTCTGCCAGTAATCGAACCCAGGGCCTTTACCAACAAAGCGAGACTTTCTGACAGTTTAATTTCCCTCGTAGAAGTAATAAACATAAATAACTTCCAAGCTACGGTTACTTGTACATCGCCCTATTGGTAAGCAATAACATTTGCGACAAGTTGAAATACGAAACGAGAAGTCAATTAATAAGTATTACGTGTTCGAAGTTAAATAACTTAAACATAATTATACAGTATACATCTTCATTTCTATATGAACGGCTAGATCGATTTTGATGAAAACTTGTGGATTAAAATTACGTATTTTCACGAAATCAAAATGCTCATCTGTAATATTACAAAGGCGTTTGTTTAAAGATGCCAATCTCAGAAACTACCAGTCCGATTTTAAAAATCCTTTCAGTCTTAGATAGCCCATTTATTATGGAAGGCTATGGGCTATGTATCATCACTCTAAGATTAAGAGGAGCTGGGCACCAATGAGAATTGTTTTTTTTCTTATTGAGAGCTTGCGCTGCGTGCGCTGCGTAACCGGGTAAAGTTTCGCAAAAATCATGTATGACAGAATTGTTACCCTTTAAACATTTTAAAATAAAGTCCAAGACGGCATATTTCTATGTTTTAAGATTAGCTCACTATAACCTCTTTTTAACCGACTTCAAAAAAAGGTGGAGGTTATCAATTCGTCTGTATTTTTTTTATGTTTGTTACCTCATATCTCCCGACTGTGTGGACCGATCTTGATGATTTTTTTTAAATGAAAGGTGGTACTCGTCATAGGGTCCCATTAATCCAATTCTGATGATGCCATCCATGAGAAAAGTGTTAAATTTGCATTAAGCATGTGCGCGACAAATGTACGAATAACTCAAGATCACGCCAACCGATTTCGATGATTCTTTTTTTATTAGAAAGGATATACTTCAAGGGTTGTTTTGTGATAGGTAAGGTTCTGATGATGGAGTCCATGACTAAGTGACGGAACTCTTCAATTCTTAGGAGCAAATCAACGATACTCGGCAAAATCTTCTATAAGCTATCCAGATCTTTGACTCGCCTACCGTAACTTCGGTATGGTCAAGTGCTAGTCGTAGTTAAATATGAAGATCAATGGAACTCCTCAACGGCTTAAAGTAAGATTGTGATTTTTGGCAAAATCTGTAACTGTCTGTAATCAAATGCCAATGACATTACGTTTGTTGCTGCATTGCAATATTTGAAAGGTGAATTATGTGTGAAGCGGTGGTATAAGGGTTTCGGGTACGATCCCGGTGTGGGGATATTAATGTAAATTTAACTTTGTAAAGTTGTTTCATTTAAACATGTTATCTCATATTTACTAAAAATCAAAAAATAAATGGAAATTTAAACAAAAAAGAACCGCCTTCAAAACAAAGAGCATATTACTGTATTTATAAGTTTGTTTTGAAGGCGGTTCTTTTTTTGTTAAAATTTCTATTTATATAAGAACCTCATGAAATTATGTGAGTCAGCAAGTAAAATATATATGTCGGAGTGTAATAGTCTTTGGAACGCTAGCGCCATCTGTCTATCGGCGTGGGACAGTCAATAAGTGGCAGTCCGACGCACGTCTCCCGGGCAGTTCTCGGGTGACGGGCCGCCGGTGCGGTCGACTTTTGAAACTGTTGCATTCCTAGCTGTTATTATTAAAGATTGATATCGGGAACATTATTACCCGATTAAAGTGTTTGATTGCACCATCATTACCCCACAAAAGCCCATATTATGGAGTCCTGCGCCCCTGTTCATTATGCTTCACCCTTTCTTTCTTATTCTTCGACATATATAAGTGGAAAAAGGTTCACTCGTATCCCGCAATTGAAATTCGACATACATCCTTAAGATCGAGTGTTTTAAGAACTGCTATATTTTTAGTCCTTCCAACAATAAATAAATAAACAGATTCAAAAGTATTGCAAATGCGGACTTGTGTAAGGATTTCTCGATTTGATACAGATGAAAAACAATTGTTTGATAAGAGCTTCAGACAATCTTTTCATCAGATGATATAAAGAGTTTAAAACAAATTTGAAATGCGGAAACTACGTCCCGACAAAATGCGGGCCATCTCATGATCGCTGTACATTTATTCTGAGAGATGTTAAGTGGGCTTTAAGGGGACGGCACTCGGAGCTATCAACGCTTACATCTTATGGAAGAACACGTCTTCCTCCCTTGAGTGAGGCTCCGACCACACTATTTTACAGTACCAATAGTCTGTGAAATAAGGATTTATTAAGCGGACATGGATTTAACCTTTACGATCAAAATTTAAATGAAATGACATGAAATTGGGACGAAACGCAACCAAATGAAAACAACACGATATTGTACCGAAATGCAATAAAACAGCTAGAAATTGGAACGAAATGTAGCCAATCTCAAACAAAAATAAATTGAGTCGTAATTCAGAAAAATAACCTAAAAATGGGTCAAAATTTTAATACAAGTAATAAAAACAAACTTGTAATGCCATATTTTAGAGTGAAGAAGGTTCAGAAATCACTTCTGAGTTTGCCTGCACATAGTTTTAAGAAGTATGTTAAAAATGTCCAATTACAAAAGGCATATTATAATGTTGACGATTATTTAAGTGACAAAGATGTTTGGACTTGATTCCAGTTGCACATGAAAGCTAAACACATTGTAACCTACAAAAACTATGTTTAAAGGAGTACTCGTTGAGTTTCTTGCCAGTTTCTTCTCATTTCCAAACCGGTGGTGGATTTGTTACCAAAGGATAGACTACTGACGATTTTTGAGCCTACTTGAATAAAGAACTTTGATTTGATTTGAAAGGCAATAAATTGAACCGAAATGGAATAAAATAACATGAAATTGGAACGAAATATAATCAAACTGTAACCGACATTGAAGTTAAATTGAAATGAAACGTGAAGTTTTTGAAATCGATAGGAATATGTGTTATGGTTCTTAATATCTGGTAAACCTTTTGTGTATGGTAAAGGTATTAATAAAATATATAAATTAGATTTAAATGAAACCGAAAAGAAATTTAAATTAAATGAATATGAATTGAATAAAATTAAACCCACAGCAAGATAAAACCAAATCCAGCGAAACGATAAGAAAACGGAAATTAAATTAAATTGAAAATAAACCAAGAGATATTTAGGAAGAGAAACTTAAAATCCACTGAACCGAATTAAAAAATAATTTAGCCGACAAATCAAAAACTTACGAGGGAGTAAAAGGGACTAGTATAATTATTGAAATCCTTACGGGAACGGGAAATTCGAGTGTGTTATTAAATTTGGAAACAGTTATAGTGGGTTTAGATTATATACAATCAATAATGACAGATTAGTTGTAGATAAGCTGTCGTAACGAATATTTAATACGGCCAAACCGGGTTATAAAATATTGATTTAAATCCTCAAACACGGATCCGCCTGGAAATATGAATTTTATCATCAAATTTGTACCCTTGAACAGGCAAACGAAACGCTTAGGACTATTTCTCATGCAAATGGTTCGTTCAAACAATTTACTTAATGAAATCCCTGATTTCACGTGAATATATAACGACCCACCTGGTATTGGTGGGGTTGAATGATAAATTTTGGGGTTCAATTAAATTTAAGCTAATACGGTCGAATTTGTGACGAAATTTGGACACCAATTTCGCAGTCATTAGTCCCTGATTAATCGTAACAAAGTATGTACAAAATCATTTATTCTTACTACTAGTGAAATCAATAAATATAAATTTAAAAAAATGTGTTGTGTATAATTAAAAGGTAGGAATATAAATGAGTTTTTGTATAAAAAGTGGCTTTTTTAACAAGCTTCTGACTTTTCTTTTGAAGTAATAACTTATTAACTTCTGGTTTTCGTGTAAATTAGTGTTATATATATTGATCATGGCATGGACTCGACCCTGGACTCGGGCCCATAGGAATCCAGGTCGAATCGGTCCCCGAAACGGCGGGAGGAGATTGTTAAGGGAAGATCCCACAGGGGTCGAACAACTTCTAAGATGATTTATGCACCTACCTAGTCTCCAGGCGCCGATCTCCTCGACGGCGACGAGCCCTGGCAGATGAATGAAACATGGGATGTGTATTTGTATGTATGTGTGGGTGGACCGTGTCTTCTATTCCACTCCAAAGACACAGGAACAACAGGAAAACAGCAGGAAAATCAAACTGCGGCCACAGCTTGTGCGAAATAACCTAGCCGCGCTCTGCCCTCCACACTTCATCGTGGGGCTATGATAGGGCTTCGAAACGCGACCTTTAACCATCGGCACCAAACCAAAACGCGTGAATTACCGCACTTTCCCGACAAATGGGCAAGGCAAAACCCCGAAGCGGGCCTATTCTTTGCGGTCGTCACCAACGCTTCGCGGTTGACAACTCTTGCAACTACAGACTACCGATAATCTATAGACTATATTGCTCTATGCTCATACAGCAGCGTGGAGGCGCCCTCTTGCGCCTAGTTGACGCGAACATTTGTTAGAACGTACATTGTCAGAAAAAGTCAAGCCTCGTCGGAGCTTTCGAATAAAGCTGCCTAATCCGTTAGAGATATAACAAAACAATGAATATTATACGTATAAAAGAGGAACAGCCCCCTCTGTTATATATTTAAAAGAGCCCACGATGTCATCCACCTGTGTTTTAATAATAGCTATTAACTATACCATGCTGTCATTGGAAAGTTATTCAGACAAATACAGCATGAATCCTCATCAACTTAAAAACGTCAATTACCTAAATTCATTCATTCATTCATTCACTCGTTAATTAGTAATTTCAGGCACGTTATTTTGATTTTATATGCCATTTAGATATCTTAAGATATATCACATAAATTTACGCGAAAATGTATTTGACGCATCGAGCTTTTGCGAACCCATGAAAAACAAATTAAGCAAGCATAATATGCTCTTGTGTGTCTGTGTATAAGTGTTTGTATTTACCGTTAAATCTCTCTATGTTAGTATATTATTTATGTAACATATGTATGCCTATTTCTTTATAAACAACCTACTTTCTCTCCTTTTCAAGACGGTTTCTATAACCGTTGGGTTGTTTGGAAAAGCTTTCTATTTAACGATAATACCGCTCAATTACATAGATAATTTAGTTGAATATTATCTTTCTTTCGTGGTTTTCAATAAAATATACATATATCTAATAAATAATGATGGAAAGTGAATCTGGAGCGTATACTGTGAAACATATTGACGTAGCTATTTCAATATGTCTTACTGAAAACTATTTTTTATACTGGATCGATTAAAAAAAAATTTCACCACTAAAAAGCTGCATTTTCACTGTGCGAGACAGAGTATATAACTTTTACAAATAAAATAGGGATCCCTAACAAAAACGCATTAACGTAACCTAAAGTGTGAATAAATTTATCACAAAAAATTTGTCATCACGTGCGCTGCGGAAACTATTGATGGTAGAACAAAAAAATATTCTACAATATTATAGAACGTATTAATATCTATAAAAAAGTCCAGGATACCATATATCCAACTACTGTAGTTTTGCCATTATAACTACTTGTTTACATTTTAAAAGCTAATAATAGTGCCGGCAATAATCAAACCATATTAGTCATGCCTCTGTATTAATCTGTATGCTATTAAATTATTTTATTAAAGGCTGTTTTTATACCTGTAAAATACCTTTCAAATTATTAAAATCGGACATTCCATTGAAAAGATATAACGCTATTAAAAATGTTAATCGAAAGAAAATATGTATCCCGAGCTGAACTCCAGAATCAAATGTTGTGTATAGGGCAATTCTTAGATAATTAAAATCTGTGTATTGATTACATTATGAATGTTAGTGTGTATCTCACAATTTGAAAGGAAGTAACTAAAAAGTATATATAACTGCTTTTCGTTTTCGGAAGACGTTTTCGTCCAATATCCCTCAGTGCCTGAAGACTAAAGTCTTCGAACAGTGCGTGTTGCCAGTGATGACCTACGGATTGAAAACGAGGTCGCTGACTATGGGCCTCATTCGAAAGCTCAGAGTCACTTAGCGTGCGATGAAGAGGGCTATGCTCGGAGTTTCTCTACGCGATCAAATCAGAAATGAGGAGATCCGTAGCAGAACCAAAGTCATCGACATAGCCCTGCGAATCGCGAACCTGAAGTGGCAATGGGCGGGGCACATAGTCCGACGAACCGATGGACGTTGGGGTCGGAAAGTGCTGNCTTTTTTACATTTTAAAAGTTATTAAAAGTAACGACAATAATCAAACCAAATTATTCATACCTCTGTATTAATCCTCATCCTATTAATATTATATTAAAGACCGTTATAATTTCTGTAAAATACTTTTTAAATTATTAAAAGCGGACATTCTATTCAAAAGATATAACGAATTTAAAGATATCAAGAAAATAATGTTATGATTATTTTTATTCGTTAGCACAATTCTTCTGGAACTGTCGGTATTTTTGAAGTAATTAAAAACAAAGTGAAATAAAAGTAGACTTCCAATTGCCACGAGGTCGGTATCGACGCAGGTAAAACCGCAGGGCATTGCTAGTTATATATAAGTTGATTTCCTTTGTTTACTTTTCAAGAGCAGCGGAGTCTTCTCCTAAAAAAAAACTCCAACATTTGATATGTTAAAGAACTGGTGAAATAATCTCTTTATTTGTTACAGAGTTAATATAGCTAGTTATTATTAAAATAACATGTGATTTTGTAAAGCATATTATAAGGGAATGTTGCGTTACGTGAACAGGGTTAATAAAATGTAGGCTTCGGAGCAGTTCCAATTTGGCGAGGCCGTAAATTTTAAAGGGCTGTAAAAATTCCCACACAGCGGTCTCCTAGCGCCGTACTTTTATGTACTAGCGTCACGTGACCACAACTAGAACAGCAGCTCCATAGACACGACTTCACTCTACAAAAAAAAGAAATCAAACTTGTTATTAGATAAATTTGTTGGCTGAGGCTCTCGACTTCTTTGAGATCTGGATATGAGGTAGGACAGGTCCACGTGCAAGCCAAGGTATAACTCTTCGATTTTGTAGAATCCTTCATTTGAGAAATATGGCAGCATACGTCTTTCCCAGTTTGTTGTGTATCTTTAAACGTTTCCCAGTATTCATCGATAGTCTTTAACCAGGCCTGTATATAACCCTCAGTGAATCTATGTTTAGGGGATTTCTTGAGGTTAGTTTGAGCTTTTTGCAGCATATTTGCCACATCTTCAAAAGTTGTCATATATCCACTTTGTTCGAACACAGGCGTAGTCATTTTTATATAATTATGGGTGTAATTAAATAATATAAACGCGTTAGAAATTATACTTGGCGTAACAAAATTAAAATCTTTTCAAAAAACTAAAATGCTAACTTCAGGTGTCGGTTTTTTGTGACGCTTTGCGCGCGCATTTAACAATTTACTCTCATCATTTTTCCCTAATGTGCCAAAAGTAATATAACTCTAATAATTTAGTCTATTTTCTATCTTTACTTCTTTTGGCCCGTAAATTGAAAAAAAAATTAATTAAAATTAACTTTTACGATGCGCCGTTACAAAAAACCGTTAGCTATAGTAACGTCAACTTTATTTTAGTTATTTATGTTTTTGTGATTTTTGGCTTAATAAAGATTTATTTATTTATTTATTATTTAAACTTTTTGTCTGTTTGATTTGTTTGGCTAATTTCTGACACGGTTGATTTTGATGGGACTTTCACTGACAGATAGATGAAGTTATAAACGAGAAATGAGGCTACTTTTCATTATAAAAAACCAATAGACTATTACTTACACAACCGTATTAAACACATATATATGTGGCTTTGTTTTTGTGTGTTCATATACGTAAATACATATATAAATTTCGTATAAATATTTTAATTTATAACGTTCACCTTGCCTCACCGGGCGTGTCTCTTTCGAGACACATTTTTGATGCTTGGGAAAAGTCTCAAACTGCATAAGGAATTTTCTGCGACCTTTCTAAGGCTTTTGATTGTGTAGAACATAGCACTCTTATACTTAAACTTAGTCACTATGGTGTGAGGGATGGAGCACTTAATTTGTTAAGCTCTTATCTTCAAAATAGAATTCAAAAGATCTTTGTAAACGGCGTTGAGTCGTTAGGATCACCTGTAAAAATGGGTGTCCCACAAGGTTCAATCCTTGGCCCTTTTTTGTTCTTAATATATGTAAATGATTTGGCGTACCATGTGAAAGACAAATGTTTGACCATTTAAGAGCATTAAAAAGGTTTACTTGAATAAAGGAACATGAACTGACTATGACATAATCATAAAGTGAAGCCTCCATAGTTTTCCGTGACCTCTATTACTTGAGGTACCGGTATTAAGTGCGCTTAAATAATGAGTTAGCATGTCTAGACGTAATATAGCAACTAACCTGGCTTTAAATTTAAATTTAATCAGTACATACTGACCCTGGCATCCGACTTTGAACCTAAACTCATACTCAATAGGTTAAGTTTAGTTAGGCCTTTGTACGTCCTGCAAAGCGCAAGTTATTGAAGCTCGTAAAATACGACAGAAACTGGTCACAAGGAAGTGCTTTGTTGCTTATAAAGTCTACTTCAGTACGCTAAAATACATTATAACTTTATCATGGTGTATTTTGCATTAAGACCGCCTATTTAGTCTGCGTAGTAGTTGCCGCAGAGACTTTGGAAGACGTAAATACAAATGTCTATGATCTGAGCAGAGTCTGTCAAACGGTGGGCTTTAAAATGAACGTGGATTCCACGGAAACTATATATCTAGTATGATGATAAAATCTAAAATGGAAACACCCTGGTCTAGTTAGAGGATTCAGCAGAAACTGGTCACAAGGAAGTGGTTTGTTGCTTATAAAGTCTACTTCCGTATGCTAAATTACATTCTACTCTTATGTTAGTGTATTTTGCATTAAGACCACCTATTTATAATTATAAAGTATTTGTCGTAGAGACTCTGGAAGATATTGATACAATGCTCGATGATCTCAGCATACTCACTCAAAGGATGAGCTTAAAAACATGGATTACACGGAAATTATATCGAATATTGTCACCCAGTCATTGTTTCTTTATTTCTTTAACGTAAGCTGTAATCTTTCATTATAGTAAGTCATAATGATTGAAGCTTTTACCTATTGGTAAATTACCTCTAGTATCTACGTTACGTCTTCGCTGGTCACTACCCAACCAGAAAAAGTCCACAAAAGACACAAAGCCACTTAATCAAACTCCTAGATTTGACCTGCAGACAATGGACTCCAGGACCTCTGCTAGCTATGCAAATATTCCTACCATGGGTCAGGTCTGAACCTATAATTCAAAAGCGTTGACAAATTTACATATCCTAGGACATATTGTCCAGATAGTTAAGTCTAATTTCGGTAAGGATGTCAACCGCAAACCCCAACTCTGTGAGGTAGCATTCTAGATGATAAGTTAGATCTTTTCATCCAAAAGCCATCAGTGTCTTAGAACAAACCCTTTCGAATAACATCTGTTATGTCTTTTCGGTGTTCAGAAGACTTGTTATTCAGGCGCTGATTGCAAGAGTAGCCAAAGAAAACTGCTGTTTGTTCGTAAAGATGTATTTCGCGATGCCAAGATGATGTTCGCTGATGAGCGTACGTTGTGAAAGGTGTAAGATTTTAAAATTGGCCGTTATGACCACAGACTGTGTACAGGTTTTGATCACAGATCATGTTGTGAATATGAATACACAACAACATCTATTGATATTATGAATCCAAACTGACTATGAACCTTATACACAAAGCTCAGTTACTCGTCAGAGAAATAGATCTAATATCACGAACATAGTCCATTACATTGAGAATCTGAAGAGACAATGGTTGGAAAGACGTTGGGTGTGATGCTGTAATAGTTCCCATCGCAAGACGTAGTGTAGATAAATGTCAAAAGACACTGGAGACAACAAGCGAAAGATCAGGACTTGTGGATTATTTGGAGTGGGACCTACATCCAGCAGTGGACGTCCATTAGTTGAAGCTAATATTAAGACATCAACAACTTTATGAAGTAAAAGCTTAGCCTTCTTGTGATAATCAAATCAAATCAAAATATATTTATTCAAGTAGGCATATTACAGCACTTTTGAATCGTCAAATAATTTTTTTTTCTTTTTTTTCCACACTCTAATTCTAATGTACGTCTGATGATGATACTTCAGAACGACTTAAAATCCAAAGTTACGAGGGTTCCTTCGCGCCCTGATCCGAGAAGAACCCACAACAAACTCAGTCGGGTATTTTTTTTTTCCCATCATCATTACAATAACAAATTAGTTTACTATATTTTAATTAAAATTAGAGCAATTTGTTCACTCCCAAGCGTTTCTATCGTCTAGGTAATCTTGCAACTTATAATACGATTTTTCTATCAACTTTCTTTTAACAAAGACTTTGAATTTATTAATTGACATCTTTAGAACGTCTTGTGGGAGTTTATTATAGAAACGTATACAGTTACCCTTAAATGAGTTGTTAATCTTATGCAGCCTACTAGAATTTATAACAAGTTTGTTTTGGTTTCGTAAGTTATATGATGTACATTCACTCTTTTTATTAAAAGAGTCAATGTTTTTATGTACATACAACAAGTTTTCTAATATATATACGCAGTGAACTGTCATTATGTTAACTGCCTTGAATTTGTTTCTTAGCGACTCTCTTGGACCCATATTGTAAATCGCACGAACGGCCCTTTTCTGCAGCACAAATATTGCATCTATATCAGCAGCATTACCCCAAAGTAGAATACCGAGAATAATGATAACAGTCAATAGTTTTTCAATTAAATCTCTGAAAACATTTAAACATCATATAATAATTACCGACAGAAAAGCTTAAATAATAATACAAAAATTTTCATTTGCCAACAACATTTTCGTGAAGTTTCTCGTTACATTTGAAGAATGTGTTTTTGTCGTATTATTTTCACCTTTTAACGTGACAAGTTTCTAATTTCTTAAGGTCTTTGCACGGATCTCAACGCGGTATATCTCACGAAATCAAGCTTTGCAATCTCCAAGAAGGATCTCATCAGCGGAAGAGCTTTCTTATGTCGACAATAAATTAAGGTATTATAAAATCACTTGCAAATTTTTCCCATTATTTGTACTAAAATATATGAAACTAGAAACCTAGAAATTGCGCAATGATAATAATCAGTAATTATTAGAAAATTAATAATATGTTCATAATTTTAACTATTTTAAAAAAATATATCAATTTATTAAATAGGATTTTGTAATAAAAGTCAATAACCAAACTAAAATATTCTTTACTCCCAGTTAACTTAAACTTTTTTGTCAAAGGCTCTACCATCGATTCGGAACTTAACAGACTACAGACAAGAATCCGGCAAGAAACTCTGTAGCCTTTCACTCTTTTTTTATCGAAGTTATATTTAATATAAATTACAATAAAATACATCAACAACATCCATTATCATTAAATATTAAAACAAATAGCACACAATTATCATTATAACACAATAAAAAGACATCAGTTTTAATTTAAAGAAATACACTTACCTTTGTATCGCAGAGTAGACCTTATTACCGACACAACTAACTTAAAACACAATTATTGGTAGCTAACGTTGATTAAAAACTGAGAACTCAACTAACTTCTACGATATTTTATTTCTTAATTATCTTATTTATTAAGAAACTACCACTCCCTTATAATTTTTAATGGTTAAAATTAATATAATTTAAGTAATTCTAATCGATATCCCAAATTGGCATCATTTAGACATATAACAAATTCACCAATTATACTATCCTGCAGTAGTTTCTGGTTCATTCAATCAATTGACAATTTTAAAACCCCTACAAATATTATAAATGCGGAAGTAACTTTGTCTGTCTGTTGCCCTTTCACGCCAAAACTACCGATCCGATTTAAATTAAATTTGGTACACATATAGGTTAGAGCCTGATTAAGAACATTTACTTTTTAATGCAAATAAGGGTCGTAAGGAACAGAAATATCGACACCTTTCCAACCAGTAGCTAAAAACTTAATTGTTAACTTAGCTGTGGTGACGTCACTTTTGGCGGTACTTTGGTTTTATATTTTGATGGTGCCGCGTGATGACATCTTTTCCCAAGTACCCTACCTTTTTCCCTCGCGTGTATATACTCGCTTACACATCCGCCGCGACAAGTCGTTTTCCGCCTACCGCAAAGAATTCCGCTCATATCTTCGTCTAGAAGATATAACCGCATGAACTATCGAAGAAGTGAGCCGCTGGCAGTGTAGTGTTGTCCACAATCCACGCCCGTGCACAATCCTACTTCGGGAAGAAGTACAAGAGCCTGATACTCCAGATACGTGCACGCGATTCCTTTCTCCCTTCATCACTATCACCCCTTACGCGGCCAATACCTTCTTTCTTCTATCTAAACCGCTATACAGTCCATTCATCTCTTTTCAATCCGCCCCCGCGTCACATGGACGGTGGCACCTTCCTCTGCACTGCCGCTCCAAGTTGTTAATTCGATATAAATAAATATGACATTCAAAGTTTGTGGAACTTTTATACTCAAGGGTTCCAAATATCATTATTTACTAATTTTATAAATGTAAAAGTAGCTATGTCTGTCTGTCGCGCTTTCACGACAAAACTTTCATAACCAGTAAGAAGAAAGCTTTAGAAACGACAATGACCCTTCGCTTGTCCGAAAAAAAAACACTTTTTTTTGGTGTTTTCTTCCAAGTATTATGTCCTAAAAACGAATCAAACGTAATCAGTAATCTGTTCGACGGAAATGTAATAAAATAGAGTCGCTATAATTAAACACACTCACAGTTTCTAAACTACTACAAAAAAAGACCTTAGACGCGACACACGCCACGTTAGTAACGGTCGCTTTGTGACTGATTCATTTTTGTGTTTTCTATTGTCTGGTGTTTTCTCTACGCATATTTTGTTACGACAGTTACTGAGAAGCGAAATATATAATACACATTATGACTTAAAAAGAAAGAGATGCTTGTATTACTGATTGCCTAAGTTAACACAGAACTATCGTATCATGTCAACTAGTAGTTACCACGGACAATTTAAGGATAATCTAACACTGCATATAGCTTAAGTTTTCATTTGATTAAAGTCTTTTTATGTACAATATTCCTAAGCAACCCTTTATTAGAGAAAATACTTAATAAACATATGAAATCTTTATTTATGAGGAGTTGCCACCTTAGACTGACATCTTCACTAAAGAAGAGATCACATCCAAGTAAAACTGTATGTAATAAAGAAATATACGACGCAACTAACCTGAGAGTTTCCTCTGAAGCCTTCATTTTAAAAGGCTATAACTTGGCAGCTGTTTACAAATTCCGGCTATTCAATCTTGTAGGGGAATCTCATCAGCGGAAAAGCTTCCTTATGAGTTAACTCAGCGATGCGGAGTTAAAAACGTTGTAAAAACTAAACCAGAGTATTTTTTAGAGCTTACTTTATATAAAATCAATCAATTTATATGTTACTAACTGATTAAATACAATAACAATCACAGTACCATCGCAGTAATATAAAAGCAAGTCGCTTCCGCTGTCTGTTCTATTAACATTTTTAGACGAATTTTAATGTAATTTTTAGCAATAGATAGAGTGATTCAAAAGGAAGATTTCTATGTATAATAAATATATATTAAAGTACAGAAAAGCAGTGAAATTCAAAGATTTGTTATGTGATATCGCATTCAACATATTTTTGGGCACTTAATTTGCAAATGCTGAAGAAACCTTACGAGATAGATAAAACTAATGTACTACGAAATGCTATATCTAAAGCAAATCAATAAAAATATCTGGGATATTATATATTTATCTCTAAAGGATAACCCATAATAACCATTTTTATCTTTTACATATTACAAAAAATATATGTTATTTACCAAGCTATTTTATACAATACCTTATTATTCCTTTTCCAATTAAATATATAACATACGTTGTGTATTTCATGTAGATTAAAATTGTCCTGAACAGTGTTTAATAAAAATTGATATCTTAGAATATATTAGAGATTTAATAAGCAGGAGCGCAGCAGTTAAGGGGCCGTACGTTTCCTTGCAAAGTTATAAGCATCAAATAGGCATCCAACATGGTGAACAACAAAAATGAAGGTTACCGTGAACTTTTCTTGATACATAACTCCTATATTTAGAAGTACATACTTATGAATAAATTAGGACTGAATAAAATATGTTTTTACATTACGTATCTGAAGTGTTCTCAGTCAATTGTCACAGCCTTCAGATGTCAGAGCCTTTGAGACTTCTTTCTACACTCGAGTGTTCAAATATTGCCTGTCGAGAGCTAAGGAGGCCCTGTTATTTGAAATTATTAAAGAACGCTTCGAGAAATCCTGAGAGGACTTACTTAAATGTATATTAATACTAGACTTAACAAAGGTTAAAGAAATCGTCTTATAAATCTTTGAATTTCTCGGTTTAAATATAGTAGGGACAAACTTTCTCTTGAATCTTATTAACTGCTTTGAAATTTGTTGAATACTTCAAAATATATAAGCGAACAGACAGAGGAAGCGATTTTCTTCTATACTAAGTCATTATTGGCATCACCTTTTCTTAATGCATGCGGAATCGGCACTCCGAATCACGAGGTGCCACTTTTCTCAAATAAGAATGTCATCTGTGTCAAAACTGCCTTTATCAAGTCTTTATGGATCTTCGTCAACCACGTGGTCTCCGGCCTTCCTTCCCCCTTTTATTTTTGAGTCCATGGAAAGGCACTTTTAGACAACATGATTGTCAGATCTTCGCAGTGTGAGTTTGAACCATCGTAATCTAGACTCCTTCGCATTGTTGCCTTATTATATTTATCTTTGTCGCTATTTATCTCGAAATTCGGTTCTTTCTGAAGTTCCTACTCAGATTATTTCCATCTGTACCGATCCTATGCTGTAAAAAAACCACTTTGGTCCTTCTACTTACTTCAGATCTTTCACAGCTTTATTGATCTTCCTGTATTTCTTTTGCACTCTCTGGGATACCATTCAGTTACTGTTTTCGTCCATTGCTCTTTCTTTTCTTTCATCATGTGTTACGTCCATTGCCATTTTAATTTACTGCAGACTGATTGTACTTTCCCGAACTTGGTCATTTCTTTAGTTTTCTTCGCCTTACTCCTAATACACTTCTCTCTATTCCATTCTGATAGATATTTATTTCATTTTATTGTTTGGCAAGCATATATAAGACATGGCAAGTTGCAAGTTTTGATCACGTTTCGCTTCTCTGGCATTGGTTTCTTCATTATTTTGCTCAATGACCAGAAACTCCTCCAAATGTTAACTATACTCGTTTCGTTTTCTTTCTGTTTACTAAGTTTCTGATACTAAGTGCCCAAGACAAATGTAGTCGTTTACGTTGTCTAACTGCTGATTATTAATTCCAATAATATCTTTTTGTGAGGAATTGCTCATTATTAATGTCTTTGTTCGTCGGATAATTTTTGCAACTTTTCTATTAGGTTCTCTGACATTTTGAGGAAATGATTAAATCATCAGCTAAATTAAAGTGACTTAAGTTCTCTCCGTTTAAATTGTCCCAATTCAGCCTCGTAAAAATCATCTCTAATGAAAATATCTTTGGTGAGATAGGGTTACCTTGAGGAACGCCTCTTTCAAATAATGATAAATAAATACAGATTTGTGGTTTTATCAGTCAGGGTTTTTTTAAAAAACTACTCATATATTTCCATTTTTTCCTTGTATATTTGGAAAACTCGCTTGAAACTTGTCGTGTTTTACAATGAAAAATGTAAATGAAGTTTTGAGCGAGCTTCGTATGAAAGCCTTCAGCAATAGTTTAGGAACCGGAGCAAATTGCATTCGGAATCAATCTGGAACTACCGACAGCAGTGAAAATGAAAACTCCACGGGAAATGGATATTTGATGTCGCAGGAAATGTGCTTTTTTCTATTTTTCCTAACGTTATTTATCTGTTTTAAAAAGAAATGTCGATCGACAGACCTTAATTTTGTAATTATATTTGTATCATTAATAATTGAAGAGCGGCTGGACAGGTAATAATGTAAACTGATTTTTTGGATTAGTCTCCGGCACGCGTAATTAAAAATACATACTTAAATTTATCATGAATGATATTAGACTATATTATAAATACGACGACGCACAGATTGTTAATCGGTTTACAATCGAATCGGACTTGACATTTTTGAGGTTGACAGCTGACATAACACCGAGCGCTGGGAATTGGGATGGCGGCCATTATTGGTTCGGATTTCGTAGAGAGCGCACGCGCCCACGCGTTCTGGTGGAATGTTTTTAAATCTATTTATACTTTGTTATTTATCTAAAATTATAAGTGTTGATTTATTCTTGTGAAATTAATAAAAAACGAAGTAATTGTATCGTGGAATATTTTATTGAAATATCCGACGTTGATCTCCTCTCCCGACTACCCACATTATGGCAGAAAACACCCAACATTTTAACGCCACAACCAGAGGAGGCGCCTTTAAATACTACAATCGAAATGTAAACAAAAATATAACCTACAAACGACATCAAATATCTGTCTGTCTGTTCGCGATAAATTCAAAAACTACTGAAAGGATTTTGATACGGTTTTTCCTAAACTGTAGAGTGTGCCTTGAAAATTGGTTGAACTGTAATGGTAATTATTGGAGATGTCAGTAAATATCAAACCGCCGGGAGCTTTCATTAAAAAGCTTCCTTAACCATTACAAATATAACAAAACTATGTACAGCGGGATACATCCTCTTTCATAGATCTACAAAAAAATCCATAATGATATATATCTATTTTTTATAAATACTTAATTATATTTATCTGCTAGGAAAATGGCCACAAAATGCAGTTGATGTTAGTTACCTAATTGCATCTTCTATGCCATATGATTGAAATGGTTTGTTAGGATATATTGGAGTAATAGTTATAATTAAATATTCTTTATATTTATATAACTTTTATTTAATAAACCTTGTTGTCATTCAATCTACCACCTATGATGAATGGCAATATTTTAAAGACGGAGAACAAGTGGAAGAGTAGAAAAAATTTATACTTGGGATCTAAATTTACAGAAGATGGAACATGTGAAAGTGACATCGAAAGGAGAATGAATGCAGGGAATATGGTAAATGGTGTTCTGCACGCCTTTATGAATAGCCAGAGGGTGTCTCAAAGAGCCAAATTGACTGCGCATGCTGGAGTGTTGGTGCCAACACTCATGAATGGTAGTCAAAGTTGGGTTATACAGAAAAAACATTAAAGTAAAATAAATGCGGTAGAGATGAGAGTGTTGAGTAGATTGAAACTTAGTGGCAAAGTAAGAAATGGTGTGATAAGAGAACGTTGTGGTATAAAAAAAGACATAGTGACTAAAACTGAGAAAGAAAGCTTAGATGGTTTGGGCATGTAGAGAGAATGAGTGAAAGGAGACTGGCAAAAAGGATTTATGAGTCAAGAGTGAATGCGAAAGTTGGAAGGGGAAGACCAAGGCGAACGTTCTTGGACCAAATCCAAAACATTTTAAATAAGAGCCACGTCAAGAGTACTCTAAACCGACGAACTTGTATGAAAAGTATAATGAGAATGAAAGAAGTGAAGGTCTCTGCCTAGCCCGAAGGGAATGAGGCGTGATGCTGTGGGTGTGTTGTTAGTTATCAAGAGTCATAATGAATATAATGTGTTTTTAATTACTTATGAAACATTATCGTCTTAAAACAGTCAAATGACGTACCGTATGCTATCAGGCGCGTATTTTTCCGATATTTCCATTGAAGATATACATACATACATACATACATGGCATCACGCCTCATTCCCTTCGGGGTAGGCAGAGACAGCATCCTTCCACTTGCCACGATCCTTGCATATCTCCTTCGCTTCTTTCATTCTCATTAAACCTTTCATACAAGTTCGTCGGTTTAGAGTACTCTTGACCTGGCCCTTATATAAAATGTCCTGGATTTGGTCCATGAACGTTCGCTTTGGTCTTCCCCTTCCAACTTTCGCATTCACTCTTGACACATAAATCCTTTTTATCAGTCTCCTTACCTTTCTCAATTTTAGTCACTGCGTCTTCTTTTATACCACAACGTTCTCTTATCACACCATTTCTTACTCTGTCACTTAGTTTTAATCCACTCACGCTTCTCAACGCAGCAGCCTTGCCTGTTATTATATTAATGTGAAATTATATCACGTTAAAAATCATTACAAATGAATTTATGCATAAAACGCAGATTATTAGGTATCTCTCTCTAATTCTACCCAATTACAGGTCTAGTATCCGATCCCTTGAAGAGTCAAACTATCGGCTTGTGGAAACTTATTACCGCGGTATGTGACCGAAATTAATTTTTAACGTGTCCATTTAGTTTCATTAAATTACCGAAGGGTTCGGTATTAAAACAGTTTGAGGATTCTAACCTCAATTTAACAACTTCGGGATAAACCAATTAAAAGTCCCGTTATTGATTAAAATAACGGTAACGCAATTGGAAAGGTTAAATTTTGTAGTTATTTCTATGAATTGGAGTGGTATTCTGTTGTATGTGAAAAGCTTATATATTTTTATAAAGCAGATAGAATTTATATAATTTGTAAGAGTCTGTTTGAGTTTCATCGCTTACCAATTAATTGTCACCAAAAAAATGGGGTGTAAATGTGAACACGGCCACTTGTTGCACAAATACGTCTCGTAACTACGGGCGAAAGCCCTAGCGGTCGTCAACCACCACAGGGCGGCTGTGAGAGCGGAAGGTTTACGGCCTAATACCGACGAGTTCCAAAAGATCAGGCTGACAAGGCTCTGGTCCAAATATGGAGGGAAAACTTCGGTTCCTCGATAGCGGGCGTGACAACTGTCATGGTGATTCCTCACCTGGAACGATGGCTTTCAACTAACTATATACTAGTAAAGGTTCTGGCAAAGGAAAACTTAGGAAAGGTCCTCCACCAAATCGGCCGGGAGGAATCACCTGCTTGCCATCAGTGTGAGGCAGCTATTGACTTAGAATCATACTATGGCAGAATGTGTAGCATGGGGACCTCAGCGTCACCTTCCGATGGCGCTCATCGATGGCTACCTCTCGTTCGGTAACTTTATTGACGCTATGCTCTCCAGTGGAGGAATTTGCAAGAGTTGCCTTTTCCTTCGAGACGGTAATCTTGCTAAAAGATGCCCATAATAAGCGAGAAAGGGAGAGTGCAGTGGATGCACCCTCTCACCGCCCAAGGATGCGGGGTATTAGGTGGCGCATGTTTGGGTAAGTCTTCTGCCTCCATGAGTTCTCAGATCCTCAAAGTTTTTCCAACAATGTGCTTGGAGTAGCTAGTACAAAAGAGCTATGCTTGGAGTTTCTCTACATGATCATATCAGAAATGAGTAGTTCAAACCAAAGTCTCCGACATAGTCCTACGAATCGCGAAGCTGAAGGTGCAATGGGCGGGGCACATAGTTCAACAGACCGATGGACGTTGGGTGCTGGAGTGGAGACCCGCACCGTTCGGCGCAGTCCCACCATATAGTGGACCGACGACATAAGCAGTGGATGTTCATCGGTTAAAGCAACTACCTCATGGTGTCTCACTCACGGATCAAGTGGATTCCGCAGGCTTTTAGAGGGTATTGCGAGATTTCCTCCATTGTCGAGTCCCACGCTCGACAGATCGTCGGTCGGTTAGTACGCAATTGCATTTTCCAACAAGAAAATAATATCCAGCAGTGTAATTGAATTGCTTAAATTTCATCTCCAGTAATTATCCTTATATGTATTACGTACTATGGCCACTCCTTGACAGCGTTACGTTTACATATTACGGGCTGCTCTCGCAGACTATTGCTCAGAAATGTAATGGGATTGTCCAAAAAATGTGGAACGCTTCACGATTTTGCGTGTCATCCTTGCGCAGGGGCCATGCTAATCTTCTCTGTATCGTTCCAATTTTAGTATATGTACTGCCGAAGCGAGTACATTTGTCACTGATACTAGTTCAATTTATATACAGCAATTTACAAAAAACTTTGATAGCGCGATGTAGCATTACTCACATTTTCTTCTAATTTAAAGACTTATTGGCATCTATACAAACCTTTTCATAAAAATATACTAATAAATAAATAACATTGATAACATACGGTCGTAAATATTACTGTATATGTTATTTATTAACGATTTTCACTAAATACAAATAGTAATTAACATTAGCGCCATCTATTGGTAACCAAGGAAATATATAAAACAAGACTATCGGTAAGCTGACTTTTATGTTTATGACTATAACTATAAAATTCTGTATGAATTTATAAATATCGATTTAGTGTTTTATATGATGTAAAACATCAAAAAGTTGTTATAATAAATAAAGTTGTGGAAAGCGCTATCTACCCATGAACTTATAAAACTATCTAGATCTAGAACTACATTTACATTAGTATGAAGTATATGTCTTCTATTCTAAATAAATACTGTTATATTTCAATACAATTTTAATATCAAAGCACTTGTTATAAATAAAATTTTTGTGATAAAATACTTTTGAAATAAGCGTCATCTAAAGAAAACACATTAAACTTCTACAAGAGAAACAAACATCTCAATTAGTTCTGTAGAGTACTCTAACGAGGACAGATGAAAGATTCTATTTTAAATTAATAACACAGTAAAATCTAAATTTATCAATACTATTTAAAATATTAAAACACTTTCAATAAATAAAATGATTGAAACAAAATAATTTTACTAACAGCGCCATCTAACGTTAAACTGCAATACTTCTTCAAGAACAACAAATATCTTAGTTCAAACTATATTCCATAGAGGGCAGTGATTTTATTCCGTAATAAAACCTTTGTATATTCATTTATTTATTGTAACGTAGTAAAGTATTTATTTGTAAATACATGAAACAGATCGAATATGATCAAAACTTTACGTCACTATCGGAGGTAAAAGGATGAGTACCCTAAAGTCTAGCAGCGTTACCTTTTTGGACAACGATATATACTCTATATATAAAGTATTTACGAACTAAATCCTGGAAAATAATTAAAAATCGAATTAGTTTAAACTGTATATTTACAAGTGATAAAATTGCGATGGAAATACCAAGAGAAATAAATTAAACTACCAGTATATAGTGATTGTTGACATCTGGTGAGTGCGTACAGAGTAACATAGTTACTCTGTACGCAACAACATGCAGATTAGCTACTCTTTTTACGACATGAGGTTTTATATGTACGGAGTATAGAGATGAATTATCCAGATCGCCACAAATATAAAGTACTAGCAGACACGACAGACTTCGTTCTGTCAGAAAGATTTGGAATGAGGCAGATTTCAGTTTTACTAATGTTTTTCGAAATGAAATTACAGCAGTACTAAATATCTTTAGCTCTTACATTTTTGTGACTATTCAATTAATGCTAAACTTCCTGCAGAGATAATAAAGTGCAAATCGACTGTGAGTACTTGTAATTTATTATGTACTTTATTGAATAGCAATAAAGGTCAAATTGACTTTATTTAATTAAAATAGTTAGAAAACGTATGTATGGGAAACGGAAAAGTGCTTCCCCTGCGATTATTCGAACTTTTCTCGCCGTAAAAACCATCCTTGGACTTCAAAAAACATTTATAAAAAACAATTGTCAAAATTGAACCAGGCGTTGTTGAGTTATGCGCTTACCAACATATTTTGCGATTCATTTTTATATTATAAATGACTATCCACATAAATATGAAAAAAATGGTAAAGGGTTGATGGAATTCAAAAAATGAATACTATTAATTCTGCGTCCAATGGTCATGGTCTCATGCCTATCTTCTGGCGGGAGACCCTCCTTGGGAGCTTCGGGCGGAAGTCCTCGCAGGTGTATATAAATCTAAACAAGCCGCGAGGAATAGAGGAGAACCGCCTGATTACGATGAGGTCCGTAGTGTCAGAGTTCAAGCCGAAAGAACTCTGATCATGAGATGGAGAGAATATCTTGCGGTTCCTATATCAGGGGTAGCGACACTGGAGGCGTTGTGCAGTCAGTTGGAGAAATGGCTGTCGCGGAAACATGGAGCGCTGTTATACAGACTGGTGCAGGTGCTCACCGGACACGGCTGTTTCGGGAAGTACTTGCATCAGATTGCTGGCCGAGAGGAATCGCCTATTTGCCATGAGTGTGGTGCTCCCGTGGATACGGCACACCATACCGTGGCGGAATGCCCAGCGTGGGGCCCTCAGCGACATCTTCTGGTGTCACTGCTGTCTCTTATA